>JAHBCN010011708.1:117160-137560 GCA_019359885.1 Listronotus oregonensis
GGAAACCACCCACGTGATTTTGAAAAAAAAACCTTTTTGGGGGGAATTATTTCCCAAATATTCCCCTATATTGCCCCAAATTTCCCCCTATTCCCAAAAATATTACTAATTCCCATATATTTCCCTATAATTCCTATATTTTTCCCCCATAATTCCCATTTTTTCCCCAAATTTCCCCCATATTTTCCTCATAATTCCTATATTTTCCTTATAATTCCTCCTTTTGCCCCTTTTCCTTCCATAATTGTCTTTTTTTTTAAAGGGGGTTTAAATTTTAAAAAATTTTTTAATCAAATTTATCGAAAAGTAAAATATTGGAAAATTTTTTTTTTGACACAAATGCTATGCAGGTGGGGAAAAAAGAATCACAATATTTAACCCAAAGATGAATAACCCGGGTTTTCCATCTCATTTTAAAATTTAAAGTTATCCCCTTTTTTGAAAATCAAATTAAAGGGTTCCCTAATAGTACCCATCTAAATTTTTTGTTATTTAAAATTGGATGAAATAACATAATTCGAGTAAAACCACTGTTTTTAATTAAATTTATTTTATTTTATTAGATATAAATAAATACATTATATTTTTCTTGAATAAAATGAAACGCTTTTTAAGCTTTTTTTGAAAAAATTAGCTTTAAAAAAAAATTAAATTTTTTTTACTTAAATACTGTTCTTTGTCACCACTATTTGTTGATCATAAAAAATCAAAAAATTGACATATTGGAGATTTTGTTTTTTATTTTATTCTACTGTTTATTGAATTTATAATAAAAATTGTTAAATGATTGAAAAACAACCAATTCATAATGATTTTTGCAATTGAAAATTCAAAAATTAAAAATTTTGACTTGTGACTGCAAATTTAAGGTACATCCAATAATATTTCGCAATACTTATATTTTTTTTTTGTAAAAATCAAAAAAACGAACAATTAAAAAAAAATGATAGCTCTATTTTGATGATTTTTGCAATAATTATTATAACTAAAACGGATTTATATATATACTAGCTGTGAATTTTTGGATAAAAAAAATGGGAAAATTTACAAATTTAAATTTTTGAATTTTATTTCTCAAATTATTCTATTTTTGATGCGCAACAAAAAATAAATTAAATATTAAATCTTTAGTCAAAAGTAAAAAAATTAATTGTTGGATTTTTTAAATGAAAAAATCTTCATTGTTTTTTGAAGTTTAAAACCTTTTTTTTATAAATCCGATAACTAGTAGGGCATTAAAAAAAATGTAAATTTCTTCATTTTTTATGACTAAAAAACAATTAAGCCCCACTTCTATATAAACACCGAAAAAATATTCTTGTGCTGATGGATACTACTTAGTGAGATATTTGATTTAGTTTATTACAAAAAGGGTGACGTCATTTGACTGCAGTGGGTTTATTCCCCCCTCCCCTTGTATAACATTTATATCTAATTGCAATTTTAAAACTAATTTATATTTCGAGATATTTGCAATAAAAATTTTAAAACTGACTCCACATATGTCTTAGTATCTATATATTTTTTAAACATTTACTGTTAAAGAAAGTAACGTCACATAAATCTTAATTATACAAAAAAAAAACAAAAAAAAGTGTGAAACCAACAAAATGTATATTGAAAAATATAAAAAAAGGAAAGCTTTACAATACTAGTTAGTATAAATATGATACTTATTATCAAAGAAAAAACGAAATCTTTAATAAAAGATACTCAGAACTAGCGGGCTAGAATATATAATTAAATTAACATAACCTTAAAACTGAATGAATTATTTTAAATTTATTTTTTGGTTTTAAAAATAAGTGTATGATAAACCTGTAGTTCTGCCTGTGCCTTTGTTCTATGATACAGTCGGGCTTTAGAAATTTAAAATAACTGTATCTTCTTTTTTCTCTTAAGACCACTCTTCTAATAAACCACTGTTCATCATAATAAACCACGTAGTACCTCTCAAGGTGTATCTCTATTTCTTAAGAAATAAAATTATGATTTTTGTTTCACATAAAATATATTTTTTAAATAGTGCTATTTTTCTAAGCATCTTTACAAATTTGGTATCAATATGTTATAGAGTGCAAAAAATGAAAAAATTACTTTAAGCGTTTAAAAAAAATACCTACAATAAACAATTTGCTTACTTTGTTGTCAATATCGTTTTGTATGTCGTGGTATCTGTGAAATGATCATAAATAACATCTTAGATGTTTAATTTTACCTTAACTCTCTATGTCATGCTTTTTTGCTCTGTATGCTTCGTTTAGCATTGTATCATCCATAAGTTGAGATTTCTTTCTTAATATTAGTATTAAATCATCTTCATATCATTATCATCTTCTTTGTCCTTATTAACCATATTTTCTTTTTTATTTCCTACGACCACTTGAATTCATAGATCTGTAGTTTCAGATATACCAAGATTATTTAAATCAGCTTGTGCCTCAAATAAAGCATTTTCAATTATTTTTTCAATAGCTTAGTCAGTGATGGTTGTAAAATCTGTAAAAATTTCACTTTCGGTGTCTTTAAATATTCTATTTTGGTGTATTTCATCTCTCGGAAATTTTATTGCATATTTAAAAACAAACTTTATTTCATTTAGTACCATTTTTTTTGCTTTTCTTTGAATTATGTCTTTAATACTAAGGTTAACGACAGTAGCAACAGTGCTGGAGAAAAAACGAAAAATATTTTCGCAACAATCGAAAAATATTTTCGCAACATTGACTACAACCATTTAGCCAAGGGCAGAACATATCTAGTTATAGGTTTTTGTCTCTGAAAGTAACAACTAATTTCAACATATAATGAGCATTTAGTTCTACACAAAGATATGCTTTATGCTGAGAACATTATTTTTTACTTTGTATATTTTGCTGTTTTTTATCCACGTTCTTAAAATTCTACGAAAAAAAACTCCGTACCAAATATTATAAATTCGTTTTTCTAGATATAATTTTTTTTCCAAATAGGAACCTAAAATAATTAACTTTAAATAGATATTTTTCCCCTTTTTATTCCAGGGGGGTTTCTTAACGATTTTTTACCCGAAATTTAGTGATTTTGAAACCGGGGAAAATTTATTTTACTTAGAATTAACATCCAAAATAGTAAGAAAATGGTTAGAACCAACCCTATATACGGTCCACCAGTAAAAATTGACACACATAGTCACTTTTTTTACGTTGTGATTTAGCAGCATTATGTAATTTTTAATTATGTAGCTTCAAGAGTTGGCTCAAAATGAAAAGAAATATATTTTTTGTCGATAGAAAATAGAAGTTACTGCTCTAAATGTAAGTGAATAAAAACTTAATTGGTAAAAGCGATGAAGACAGTTTTTATTAAGATCTAACTTTTTACATAGGGGAGTATTTCTGCTATTTAAAGCTTTAATATTTATAATTTAATTTAATAAATATTATATAAATATGCATACATTAGATAGCAATTATTTTTATTATTTAAATATAGCTTTTAAATGTAAGCTTTAAAAACGTATGTAATATATGGTATTTACGAACTTATTTAAATTATTATTAAACAAAAGTTTACTCACCTCTAACGCTATTTTGTTATCTTACTTAAATTACCAAAATGCTTTTTGCGCAGCGGTCTTGCGCGGTTTTGTCAATGAAAAAAAAAAACCCCAATTTAAAAAAACAGAAAAAAAGGGTTTTAATCCCAAAAAATTTGTTAAAGGGGAAAATAATATGCTTGGCCCCACAATCGGCAACATTTTCTCGCAAAAATTTATTTAATCTAAACCCTTTGGGGACCCCTTCGTTAGGAGAGCCGACTAAATTTAAACTTTTAAAGGAAAATATTGCCCAATAATACCCTAATATTTGTAAATAATCCCCCCTATTTCCCCATATTACCCTGATTTCCTTGTAATACCCCATTTGCCTTGTAATACACCATATTTCCCAATAATCCCCCCTATTGCCCAAAAAACCCCCCTTTTTTTCAATAATACCCGTTTTTTCCCCTAATCCAATGACTTTGGTGAATAATTCCTAGGTGGTTTCCCCCCTTTTATAAACTAAGGATAACCCGGATTAGTGATCCCATAAATAGGAATCGATTTCCTGGATTTAATTCCTTTTTTCCTTAAAAAATTCGTATTGAGAATTCGATTTCTTAATGAGGATTCGGATCCGTGATTCGATTCCTCATTAAGGAATTTATATATAATATTAGGTGTATTTGTTATTCAGAACTATTTTACACTTTTTGTTCCCACCATGTCCTAAAATACATCTTCGATAAGAGCGTTGACGTAAAAAAAAGTGAAATGTTGTACACTATTTCTGAATAAGAAACAGATCTAATATAACAATCGTACCTTACACTAAAGTGGGCAAATAAAGTGGTTCCCTTCTCAAACTAAACACATTTTTTTATTTGTTTATAAAATGTAACTATGATTTTCCCGCCTTTAAATATTATATTTGTTAGTGAAGATCATATCTTTTTGATAACAGATAACAAAACTATAGAAATAATGACTTAAAATGTTACCTAAAGGAGATTTTTAATATGGCTATCATATCAGCCTTTTTAAAACATGTAAAGATTGTATTAGCAGCATTTTCTGCTTTGCAGAAATGCAAGAATTTTCAGCACCTACAGGGAAATTTCTGTTTGCTCCTGAAATACAACATTTAAACAGTGTTGTGACCTTATGACTTGTATTTCTGAGTATTATTTAAGCCAAATATATATTTTTTGAAGCTAAGCCCAAACAGGTTCTTTTTTTTGCGAAAATAATATCATGTGGACTTATAGATCCCAAAGAACATATATGATGTCAGCTATTTTTGGATTAAAAATAGTTTTTAAATACTTTTTGTTTAAAAGCTTCTAGCAAGAATTAGTCATATTGTGATAACAGTTAAAAATCATACCTTTTCCATTTAACGAGACATAACCTATTAATGGAATGATAAAGAAAAATGCAGTCCTTTCCTGTTCTGGTTCTTGATACTTTAAAAGATTATTATTAAACTAGATAAGTCAGCTTTAATTTAACCCCGGGAAAAAAAAATTTATTCTTTCCGAGGGGGGGTTTTTCAAACAAAAAATTTTGATAGGTAGAACAATTTTCTTTGATATTGTCAATTAAAAACCGAATTTGAATCGATTTTATTTTATGGAAACTACATTTTACTATACAATGTGTAGTATTTTGTATGTCTTCCATTTTTATTTATTATATCCATTATTATTACAGACAGCATTATATCTTGTTTTAGGTACAAAACGGAAATAAAAATAAAATTGACTTAAGTATTTCTTTAAAAAAAAGTAGTTGTCCCAAAAAAAAATTTCCCAAAAATTCACATCATAAATTTTCCCCCAACCCCCCTTTAAAAAACTATCTTTAATATAAGTAGGGAAATTTATCAGCACTTTCTTTAGTCTTAAAGAATAACAAAATTTTTTTAAAAACCCCAAATTAAAAACCTCCCCCGGGCAATAAAGCATTCATTTTTTTAAAAGCTCTTGTAATGGTTTAAAATCGTGTTTAATTATTATTTTTAGATGCAACTTTGTTTTTAAATTTAAACTGTCCTTATGTGTCTAATTCCCAAAACTGTTTAAATATTTTTATATATTTAATGTTGATTTAATAGTTTTTTTTTTTTCTCAAATTTGGTTTTTCATTAATTTTAACTATTATATTTTAATATTGTAGTTGTAAGTCTAGTATTTATTATTTTAGTGTTTTACTTGAATGAATTTTATTTTTTTTTTAACAGAAAGTATATTTAAGATTAATATCGAGTTTTTAAATTTTGATGTTACATCAAAGGTTCCTATCAACAATTTATTTTTGTCAAAATGCATCTAGATTTTTTATTCCATGTATTTATATTTTTAAACAATGATAAAACCATTCTTTTTTTTTCCCCCCATTTTTTGCTCCTTTTTTTTGGAAAGTTTTTAAAAGAAAAAAGTCAATAAAATTTTTTCTTAGATAAGAGATTTTTTTAGAAAGTATTTTTTTATTGTTCATTTTTATAAATAAATTAAAAAAAAATAATAGGTAATCTTTATATAAATATCAAAAAAAATCCAATAATTAAAAAAAACCCAAACTTTTCCCTTTAGCCATTTTTTTTTTTTTATGTTTAAACATCCCAAAAGGGTCCCTAAATTTTTTTAAGCTCAATTATTATTATTGTTTGCCCTTTTTTGGCTTCAGATGTGCACTTTTTTATTTTGGGAATAAATTTTACAAAAATTAATGGTGTTTCTAATAAAAAAAAATAATCGTCTGACTGATATTTCAAAAATACCATCACCGCCCCACCGTTTAGATGATAATTATTATAGTACCTATTAAAATCTGGTCTTTTTCGATTGAGAAAAACACCTAGTAAGTAACCTGGTTACTTTTTTTTAAAAGCAAAAAAATGCTTTTTTGTTGTTGAACTATGGTTACTCCCTTTGAACCAATGAATACATTTTTGTTACGGTAATTTTTCAAAAAAAAATGATTATAGTTTAAAATTTAAAGTCCAAATATTTCCAAAATTTTGAAATTGCAAAATTTTTTTAAAATTTGGGGTGTCCTCACAGTGGTAAAAAAGTCAGTGCCCTGCCAGACGCGGGGGACGGGGGGTTCATTGAGGCCAAAAGACGAAATATGCCTGCCCATCGCCGCGCAAAACACCGCTTCTCGTAAATAACGAAGGGAAATGTAGAAAATTTTTATTTGTTGTGGCGGTTTTATTTATTAAAAAGCATTTTGGGGGTATACCCCAAATATTTTCCCAAAAAGTTTGGCCCGGGCCCCGGGTACAAGACTCATGTGTTTAGGCCTATTGACCCCTGCCCAAACAAAAAAAAAAAAATCTAAAATACTTCATACATTTAATAAAATAATATAAAAAACAACTGAAATTAAATATTTTTAAATTTGAAATTGGCAAAATTTTGATATAAAAATTATAGATTAATTTTTTTAAAAAAATAAATATACCAGTTACATTAAACCCCCCCTTTTATGACATTATGCCAAAAAAAAGATCTCAAATTTTAAATTTTTTCAAATTTTCCCAAATTTTCCAAATGGGTTAGATGCAAGGGTAAAAAAATTTTTTAAAAAAATAGTTGGTAAATATAAATTTTAAAAAAAAAAAACTTTTTGGCAAAAAAATGGGGTGTGCAAAAAATTTTTTTTAAATCAGTTTTCCCCTTTCCAAAAAGTTTTTTTTTTAATTTCATATTTAACATTAAATCTAATTTTTTGATGAGTCACTATCCCAATTGCATCAACCCATAATTTAATAAATATTTAAGGGTTGTCAAGTGTAAGATTTATACATTATTTTTTTTTAGATTTTTTGAAATTTTTTTTCTGTTTTGGGCGATCTGCAAATTTGGGGGGGTCAATGGACTAAGTACACTCAGTCTCTATACCCTGGGACCAGCCAAACTGCCCCAAAAAAAAAGGTTTTTTTATTCACAAAAAAAGCGTCCCAGGCACTTTTTAAATTTTGGGGGGGGACCTTCAGTAAACTCAGTGTACCTTGGGGGGGTTCGGAACCCACTTTTTTTTTGTAGGCCCCCCTTGAAACATTATGCAGACCTGTTAAAAGTAGTAGTTTTTGTATAACTTTTTTGGGGGCGCTTCCGCGTTGTCCAAAGGGTAACGTGAAATGCAATATCTGCATGTTTCAAAACTTGGGCAGCTTGACAATGAGAGGATAAAGGGGTTAAAATCTACAAACCCGGTACCCACAGTACCTATTACTTAGGCTTTATATGTTCGTGGCTGACAAAATTTTAGTCTGGGGGCCCCCAAAAAACAGATGTTTGAATATTTACCAAAAGTGAGTTAACACATAAAAATTTTTTTCTCACCATGTTTTCTAAGGAAGAATATGAAGTCAAATATTCTTTATTTTAAAAAAAAAAAAAATCTCCTTAACAAAGATAAACTCTTAAAAAACAATGGATTTGTAACCTATTTATATTGTTTGTATGTGAGTGTTCCTTTTTGGGTTTTACCAGACTAACTGTCATAATTAGGGATAGTTGAAAGCATTTGTTAATATCAATAAAGAATCTGATAATCTGTATGTAAATATAATTTTTTTCAATGCAGTTTTTTTTTTAGGGGTGCTTTGTCTAAATACTTTTTTCCAGGCAATAATGCCATTTTTGGGCGAAGTTTTAAAAGTGACAATGAATGAAAAAACCAATAAATTTATTACCATATATGTATAAATACTTACCTTTTATTAAATAAAATCGGAAAGTGATGTCAGGGACCCCTTTTTTTGGAAAATTAGGGTTCTATAATCAAATTTTTTTTTTTCTTTTTTTAACTGTTTCTGTCTTGGGGAAAGTAAATTCAAAAAGGAAATTAATAAAATATATTCTTAAAATTTTAAGACTATTTTAACAAATAAAAAACAGTAAGTAAAGGAAAATTTGCATTTGTAGCAATAACTTTCAAGAACTATTTATCAAAAGTGAGTCCTTTGCCAAAGAAGCTACAATAAATACACTTCAAATTAGTTTAAAAAGACAAATTATAATGTATTTTAATGAGAAAACTTTTGTATTGCCAAATTTTAGACTCTAGAAATTAAATACTATTTTTTTCCAAAAGAAACTAGTAATTAGATTTTAGCAAATGTAAAAAATATACAAGTCAGTATACACCAATTAAAATAGATCCAGAACTGTAGGAAAGATAATGACAATAATATTCCTTTAAGCCATTTACAACCATTACTTAACAAAAGAAGTCTTCCTACTGTATTTTGGGAAACTTTTAAAAGTATCACCTCTACTTTCCAAGCCAAAACTACACAAAAACTCATCCATGGCTCAGACCAAGAAATAACATTACATTTAGCATCTCCAATTTTAAAAGATAAATAAAATTATGCAAATCTTTACAATGCAGCAATAACATTTCTTTAAGCTCAGGCTGGTAGTGTTTCAACTTAACAACTCTTCAGTAAGTTAGGCAATATTTACAAGTCTAAAAAAATAGGCAAAATGCATATATCCCTAAAATATCAGTGTTTTCACATCATAATATTAAACTGTAAATGTTAATTGAATTGTAACTTCTTGTATACAGTAAACATAAGTATTTGTTTTAGCTTTTGTTGTTATTATTATTTTTTTTTTGTAGTTACCACTTTAAATGTGTTTTTTTAAATACCTGATAGCTTTGCTCTGTACTGTACTGATCTAAATTAATAAATACAAAATTAAATTTAATTATTGTACTATTAAAGGATTTATATCTTTGAAAAAAATACTTTTTTGGACTTCCAGTGTCTATGTTATTTTCATTATTTAAAGTTTTATTTTAATTTATTAATTACATCGTTTTATACACAGAAAAAATTGAAAATTTCTCATTTTATATTCAGCGATTTTCCTGCAAATACTGTACCAAAATAAATTTAAATTTTTAATCATTTTAAAAAAAACAAAAATATATTGCAGTAGAAAATATAAACTCATAAAATATAACATTATTGTAGCCTATATCTAACATCCCAATGTAAAGGTTGTTAGGTTTTAACTGCTTAGGAGGCAGTTGTGTACAGTTCAGTATTCTTAATCGTTTACTTTATTGGTAATAAAACTTTACACCAGTTTTTGAATTCCCAAAGGACAATTATGGTACCCTATATTTTTCCTTACAGTCAAAATTTTTAAACAATTTTAAAAACTCCATAATAATTAATTGTAATATATCATTAAAAAATAACTGTTGTATTTCTGTAACTCAACTAAATCATGAGCTATGAACTGATTCATGAAGACATGGTTTAGTCATATGTTAAAAAACTTTAAATTTCATATGGATAGAGCCTAACAAGAAATATAAAAACACTGGGGTGATATTTCTTCTTTTTCATAGGCTAAGCACAAAATGGCATAGTACAAAAAATATTGACAAAATGTGAATGTGACAAAAATAACCATACTGCATTAAAAAACCATTTTATAAATGAGGCTTTAAAAATAAAATTATAGATAGTAATATTTTAATATCCTAGTTGCCTAAAACTTTTTTGCTTAGTACTGTATTTATAGATTTATCATGGTATTACAACATATTTTTCTAAATATAACTTTACTTGAGTGAATAAAAAAAAATTGTGTTCTACCAAAATGTAATTAAAACAACATGAAATAAATTGAACACTCAAGTGTTAAGCTTAGTAATAGGTGTCCATTGTTTAAAAACAAACTGTGGGAAAGTGTGATGCAAAAACCATTTGTGATTAAAATAACAAAGAAATTCTTACTTATTGTAGGTTTAAAAATGTGCAACATTTTCACAGGTTACTAATTTAAAAAAGTTAAACCAATTATCCTCAATGCAAAGTGCAATAAGTAAGCTAGATAATAAATATTAAACACATGGTAATTAATAATATGGATAAAATGAAAATTTGAATAGCTTACCTTCAGTCTATGCGACCCCCTCGAGTATTTTCTCGAAGTGTACGAGCGAAAAACGTCCTAGAACAAAAGAAATAAACATTCATGTAAAAATAAAAAAATATACATAGGTATATATTTCTATGAACCTACCATAACATCTCGCAAATGACCAAAATCAATAATAACGGTGTTTGTGCTACCCCTCCTATTTTATTACATATACAACAGAAAATTGTTAAAAGAGCCTATATAAGTTAAAAAATATTTTATCAATGTTTAATAGCAATGACATTCTAAAGCTGACAAAGAATTTATAACATTTTTCGACGCAAATCACGAGAATATTCTGTGAAAGAAGTGACACCAGTTTTTACAAAAATAAGCCTTTACCTGGATAAACTTCCTATTTCACATATCCACTGCACTTTATACTAAACAAATAATGTATTTAAAATAAAAAATACTATTAAAATATTGAATATTTCACTAAAAATCCATTTATTTTTCACATGCACCTACGCAAAGATTACTTGCAAAATGTCAAAAAATCCTGGGAGAGAGCGGAGCGCCACCATACGGTATATGCGCCAGAGTAAGTTCATTACTGTGCGCACGAGCAAATAAAATAATAATCTTCGAGCATACATCTGCTAGAGGCAGCAATGCCACTTAGCTGAGCCATTAGGCGTGCGAGAGAGAAAGAAAACAGGGTTAAAACCCTTTTCCCTCCCACGGCGTGCTGATGCCAATAAGGGTTAGCAACCTGTAAAGTGGAATTATTGTGCCAGGACCGCAAAATTATAGTAAATTTGAAAAAAAAATAGTAGATTAGAAAAAATAATCGCTAAATTCAATTTAATTGCATTAAATAATGAAATGTTTATATTTTTTTTATAAAACTGTTAAAATAAAAGTTGTAGTAAATTAGGATGGCGCTGGTGTTCCAGAGGACCGTTTATAAATAAAGCGTCAAATCAGTCAAGTTTCCTAAATATTTACCATTTACTTGTTAGGTTAAATTAGTTGATTTTTCATTCAAACGTTAGCCGTTTACATTTTAATTATCATACATTGACTAACTACTTAAGCCTATACAAATAGGTACTTTTAAATATTTTACTACTTCCTACTTCCCTCAGCAAACTTCACTTTATTTTAGAAGGTTTGTTTGTTATTAAGAAATAACACTATTTTACTCTTTTTTACGTAATTGCCAATGGAAAGTGTATTTAAGGACTAGATGGGTATAAAAAGTGTAAAATAGTGTAATATATTTTTGAATAAAAACAGACCTATATCACCTATATCTCCTACTAAAGTGGTACATACACACTTGCGATGAGAGTCGCATAATTATTTTTGGAAATAATTGGCAATGACATGGACTTGTAGTGGCAATACTATATAAAAACTTTATTTCATTTGTAAATTGTCATTTAGTTAATTTAGTAATTTACTCGATTTATTATTGTAAATGGCGATAAGATGTGCTATAATCTTGTTGCCGGTATATATTTTTGCCAGAAGTAATAGTTTTTGACTGGGTACCAGGACATTCGAGAATAGAAGGCAAAAAAAGGGGAAAAACTGGGGACATGGATCAACCCCCCATACTTTGGGCCAGAAAACCTTGTAATTGAATTAGAGAAGGTCAATGTGAATGATTGATCACGTGACCGAATCGTTTATGAATATTGAACTATTGAATCCCCCCCCCTTTTTCTCAGTGGGGGGGAAAATTTAAAACTAACAACGACATTTGTTCTAAAAACAGTCCCAAACGTTCTCCAATCAAAAACCCAGTCCACTGCCCCCTAGTCACCATATCGAAATATCGACCGAGACCATCGTTGGGACTCTGGGCTTTTGGGTTTGGGGGACCTTAAAAAATGATTGATTGAAGGGAAACTTGGGGATTTGAAAATCGGTCAATGATTGATTCTCGCCAGTGAAGGAGGGGATTACCCATCTCTAATTTTTGATATCGATATTGCCTCCTACTTACGCCCCCTTTGGGGGCTGTAGAACGCCATTAAAAAGTAATTTCAGTCAAAAGCGTTGATGTTTTAAACGTCAATGGACAAACTATAAAACCCCTTTTTTTTTCATTAAGGGTTCCCCCTTTTTTTAAATTAAAATTTTCTTTTGGTTTAAAAAATATTGACATTGAACAAAAAATTCTAAATTTATCTGTGAAAATTATGGCTGATGATTCCAGAGCACCCGATGACCCCAAAAATTTTGGGGACGAACCAAAAAAATTTTGGGTGAATCCCCAAAAATTTTGGGTAGCCTAATTGGTTTTTGTTTAAACGACTTTTTTTAAATTTGAAGATGAACTTATTGAAAATACGGCGGCTGTTTTGGGGGCAGCTAATGACAAGGCTTGTTCATATGGAGAGGTACATATTGGCTCCAACAATTAATATTTTTTTTCCCCATAATTTTTATTTTTTAAATGATATTCTCTTTAAGTACTTTATCTTGCTTTGTTTTTCAATTTGACAAAATTAACAATAAACCCCCAGTTTTACCTCAGTCCAATTGAAATTTAAAAACCGGACCAAATCGAGAACTTATTTTTCTTAGTACACAAGTGTTCACACCAACTTAATTTGCAGATCAATTTATTTCAGGTTTATCTTTAGTACCAAGAGTTTACCATATGATCAGAACCTAATCCTGTTTGTTTGTTTTTTTAATATATATTGTTAAATTATTTAGGAAAAATGTTGCAAAAAAATGCCTACAGAACTTTAAAAAACTTAAAAACAACAGAAATGTTTTGTAGGTTGACTGGAATTAGCCATTTTTCTTGCAAAGATCAAAGCTGTCACTTTGGTCCTCCAAAAAGGACGAACATGTTTACAGTGAAGAAAATCATATTTGATCTACCCTAGTTAAGACAGTTTAAAATTGAGAAAATTTTTAAAACTTTTTTCCCCGAAAAAAAAACGGGGTGTTTTTGATCTCAAACAAAAAAATTTTGGGTTTACCCGGTAACAAGGCTAATAATAATAATTTTTCTTTATTTAATGTTAAACTCGTGTTAGTAATTAACATATCAACATAAAATTAAACATTATAGAATAAAATAGCTTTACCATTTTTTCTAAAAAGTTTTCCAAGGTGTATGACTCAGTATTTACTCAGATGTTTATAATGATTTTTTTTCATTTAAACCCACTGTTGATAAATATTTGACAGATTATTATAAGGCTTAAATTATGCATACTAAAATCTTTGCTCTGCAATAGTTAGGCAATGTCAGTAAAATGTATTTCTTTATTAGACAGTTTTTTACTTATAATACATTTTAATACTTTTAACATAATTTAAAAAAATATATCACCTAATGAGTATCGTTTAGTTAAGTTTTATGAGGTTAATATTTACATCAGGAAAATATTTCCCAGCACCACCTACAAGTGTGAAAGCAAGAGACCTTTTTTTGGTGGTCACATTTAAAAACCCAAATTAATTGGAATGATTATCTTTTGATAATTTTTTCCCCTTTTTAACTGTATTTTTTACCCAGATCTACAACTCTTAGCATTTTTAACCCCAAAGAAGAGCTGTTCTTATCAAGATCCCCTTTTTCCCGTGACAATTTTTTTTGGTTTTCAAGGGGTTTTGTAGGGGGTTTGGGCCCGAAATCCCCCCCCAGCTCCCAACAGGCCATAGTGCCACTTATCATCCTTCTACAGTTTTGAAAGGCCTTGTACTTTCTGCTTTTTTTGTTCCTTCCCCCTTGAGTCTCCAGACTTAACCTCTATCCCAGATTTTTCCCCTTTCCCCTTAAAATTTAAAAAAATTAAGTTTGTAAAAAATTTTTCTTACCACCAAGACACCCCGTCCCACAGCTGTGAAAACCAAGGGGAATTTAAAGGTTTTAGGGAAACCCCAATTTGAACAAAATTGGGCGTGGGGCAGGGGGAATGGGGTTTTTTGGGGGAGTTTTAATGGCAGGAAGGGCCGGGGTTTTCCATAATTGTTTTTTAATCTATAAAGTTGACATCATAAAAAGTCAAATTCAAACTTCCGTTTTTTTTTTTTTTTCCAAAATTTTGGTTTTTAAAAATGAATACTATAGAATATTTAAAATTATTCTGTAATATTGGATTTTATATCACCTGAAAAATATGGAAAGAATAGTTTTTTTTAAAAAGGTTTTTTGGGGGGTTTTTGTTTTTTTAAAAAAAATTTTTTAAATAAAAAAAACACGTTTTTTTTTAAAAAAATTTCAAACATTGTATGATGTTTTTATTATCCCAAAATTTTTTGATAAAAAAGGGGCAAGATATGTAAATGAGTTTAATCTAATCCTAAATTCTGGTTGTATATTAAAAAGTGAAAATTTTTATAACTGTTTTTTTGGCATATATTTTTTACTAATAAAAACATTCATAAGAACATAAGGGGTTAAAAAGTTTATAACCTTTGGTACCTAGGTACCCCCTTGTAACAACAGTATCTGTTAAGTATTATGTGTCTACAGTATGTCAGCTTAAAAGTTGATAATGGTTTAAGAAACCAAAAATTTTTTTTTTTAAACAAATAAAAAAAAAGCAAAAGGTTTTAACATAAAATTGTTCTTTCTTTCATTCAATTAGAGGGACCTTATATATTAAAATTTCGTGGTCTGCCCAGTAATTAATAATTTTGACCTTTTAAAAAAAAGAATGTAAAAAATTATTAAATGAAATAAAGAACCTAAATGAAATTTTTTTTTTTTAATAATCGACAGAAATACACAAACATTTGGAAATCATCTAAAAGATAATTAAGATTCCCCCCTTTTCTCATCTTTTTTGAAATGTTCATTATTCTATTATTCATAATTGATATTTATTATTTTTCGGTTACCTTTCGCCATAAGAAGCATTTTTTAAATATAAGAAATACTTACCTAAAAAAAAAATGCCGGGTTTTTTCCCTTGGATTTAAACAAAAAACCCTCTAATCATTTTTTCGATTTATAATAAAAAAAAAAACACAAAATTATAGTCACAATTTAATAAACACTAATCACTAAAATAAGGTTTTATTAATCCAAAAAAAATTTTGCAACCACAAAAATAGGTACTTAAAAAAACAAAACAATTAAACTAAACGGGCAAGGGACAAAAAACGAAAATGACGAAGATGAGAGACGACGGTTGAGGAAGCCGGATATAGTTTCAACCCCCCGGCCCCACCAAAAACCTTGACAACCTAAGACCAAAAAAAGGGACTGGCCTCATAAAAAAATAATGTGTTGTAACTACAATGATTTATCAGTGTGTAAGTAGGGGGAAAAAAAAATTTTTTGGAATTTTTTTTTGCAGAATCGGCGGGGCTGACAGTTATTTTCATGGGCTGGGTTTTTTATCGAATGGGCCATGGCATTGGGGTTCCATAAAACCCTTTAAAAAATTCCTTTGAACAACTCCCCCAAACACTTCCTGTGATAGTAATTTCTAAATTTTAGGATTGCATCTTATTAAAATAAAATTGGAATATATCTGGTGGTTCAATGATTATGTCTAAAAAAATTTTTCCTATTTTTAAAAAATATTTTAAGAGGAGGTTCATATAAAGTTTATATAACTTGTAGTATTTTTTTGTGTTTTTTTTGGGCACCCCTAAAAATTAAGCTGGCTTATATGTACAGTGGATGAAAGAAAAAGCTGTTTGACCTCTGGTTTTTTTTAAGTTTCAAATGTTTAACTAAGTTTTTTTTTTTGGATCAAAGTTTATATTTTTGCTTTTTATTTTTGGGGGAAAACCACCCCCCTTTGCTAAAAATAAAAAAATAGACCTTATAAAATTAAAAAAAATAGTTTAAAAATTAGAAGGGGAAACTTTTTTTATATTTGATTATATCTAAATTATTTTTATCGTTTAACCCTTAAACATCACCCTTAAAACAAATTAAAAAAAAATTTTTTTTTTTTAATTTTAAAAATTTTTTAAAATTTTTTTTTAAAAGCTTTTTTTTTGTAAAAAAAATTTTTTTTAAAATTTAGGTAAAAAATTTTTTAAACCCCCCATAACTCAACCTTTTTTAAATTTTAAACCCCCCTTTGAGATTTCAAAAAAAAAATTTTTTTACAAATTAAAACGATTTGATGATAAATAATTATTGCCCCCAAATGAAGCAAAAAAAATAAACCTCGCAATTTTTTTTTCCCATGGGTTTGTATAAAAATTTGGAATTAGGCGCTTCTAACCCCTACTTTAAATTTATTTCATGGTGATGTGCGCTGTTTTTTTTTAAGGGAAAAAAACCCCCTAATATCAAAACGGGGAAATAACTTTTTCCCAATGTTTGAAAAATTTTTAAAATTTTTAAACCCTTTAAAAAACCCCAACCCCTTTTTTTGGGCCTTTTTTAATTAAAAAAAAATTTTTTCCCCAAAAAAATGTTAAATTTTTACCATAGTGATTTAATTTTAGAATGCTGTTGCTTAAAATATAAATAATTTCTTTCCCTTAAAAAAATGAACCCTTGTTAACCTTTAAAAAAAAAAATATTTCCCCAAAAAAAAATGTTAAATTTTTTCCCAAAAAGGTTTAATTTTTTTAGAACCCCTTTTAAAAAAAATATGCTAATTTCATTTCCCTTTTTTCCCCCCTTAAAATTTTAACCCTTTTAATTTTCCAAAACAAAAAAAAAGTTTTACCCCAAAAAAAAATTAATAGTTTGAAGATTTAATAATTAAGAATATTACTGTTAAAATATTCCATTTCATTCTTTTAAAAATTTTTCAACCTTTAAAAAAACCCCCCTTACAACATTCAATTATTAAAACCAATAAAATGATATAAAGGGGAAAAGACAGTAGAATTGCATACAAAAATTATTTTTAAAAAGTATAAAGTGTACCGTTTTATAGAATATTATCCCCCGGGGGCTAAATTTTAAAAAGTTCTTTTTTTTAAACTAGCTCCTTTATTTTAATGATAGAAATTTTTTAAAAAAAAAATTTTTGGGGGGGTTTTTTAAGAGCTAAAGGTATTAAATTAAATTTTTTTAACCCCTTGTTTTAAAAAGGGGGAGAGTTTGGGCTAAAATAAGGGGTCCCCTTTTGTAAAAGAGGTTTAAAGGATATCTGGCCAAAATTTTTGTACGAAAATATATGTAATGAAAAGTCTTTGTTTTAAAAAAATCTGTAATTCGGTATCCTAGCATTTTTTTTATCTCCATTTTTTGGGGAGTTTTTTTAAAAAAAAATGGCTATTTTAAGAAATTGGGAAAAAAATCGTTTTTAACTTTTTTTAAATTTTTCTAAAATCAAGCATTTTAATTTGTTAAACTTCAGAATGATCAATAATAAATAAAAAAGAATCCAGAAGAGACAGATCTATATTAATTAAGGGGTAAAAAGGGGGTTTTTTTAATATCTTTTCGTAAAAAAAATGGGGGCTCGCCCTTTTTTATGCTAAAATCTTTTTTTTTTTTTTTTAAAAGAAAGGTTTTAAAATATACTTTAAAAGACCTCATATTTTTCCAAAAAAAGAAAAATTTTCCCCGGGATTTTTGATTTTTTAATTTTAAATTTTAAAATTTTGGGCGAAAAAAAACTAACCATTAAAACCGTAGCTTGGTCTGTATTGGGTTTAAAAATTTAAAAAACAATTTTTCTTAAAAGGGTTTTTTAGATTTATTCGGGGAAAACCCCTTAAACCGTCGATTTTTTTGTCAAAAAAATTTTTTTTTCAATCGGTAACTCAAAAACAATTTGTTTAACGAAAAAAAGTATGGGGAAATTTTTTACCTAAAATTACTTTTCTTTATCGATTTTTGTAGTTAAAAAATAATAAAAAAAATTTTCCCCCTCGTGGGGGTCAACCCCCCCCCCGGGGAAAAGCACATTGCATGATATAAACTTTGATCCTTGGGCTATTCTCTACCCTTTGTGAAAATTTCAAGTAAATCCAGTAAAAAAAATTTACCAAAATGCCTCCCTCTCCTTGCTATATAAAAAAAATTTACTAAATTTTAAAAAAAATTTTTTTAAAATCTGTAGAAACTTTTAATCCCACGAAAGGGGGTTTGGGGAAAAAAAAATGTTGGTTAATAATGTTGGAGTAAGGAATGATTTTAAAGGGTTAAAAATTTTCAATAAATGGTAAAATGTTTTTTTTTAAAAATTGTTTTTTTTGGGGCCTTTTGGGGTTATCCCGGGGGGGGTGGAAATATCCATTTCCCCTTTTTTGCATCATGTAGTAAAAACCCCTTTCCGCTAATTCTAGACTTTTCCATTCTTTTTCCAAAAATTTCTATAAAAAACGCCAAGGAAAACCCCCCGGGGGCCATATATTTCCCCAAAAAAAAAAGAAGTTGACAGATAGTTAAAGGTTAAAATTTTTTGTCATAATTACGTTACATTGAATTTTTCTTATTTTTGAAACGTTTGTGAACCTGATTTGCAATAAAAGGGTAAAACCAAGATCCCTGTTTTTTTTTTTTGTCCCCGGGGAAAATATATTAACCGCCATTAAACGTTAAATCGTCGAAAATATTGTTTCCTATAATTTCTTGCAAGAGGGGGGTTTTAAAGGGTTAAAAAATTATGACATATAATATATCATGTTATAAATACTATAAAGATATATTTTTTTACGTAAAAAACACAATATAAACATTTTTTAAAAAAATTTTTTTATAAATTTTGTTATACAGGGTGTTAATTAATTGAGTGCCGATAATAAAAGGGTGTAAATCCTCGGTGATTTTTAAAGGGGAAAAGTTTTATCAACATATGTCCCCCAAACCCCTTAGTTTTGAGCTACAGCGTTTTAATATTTTTTTAAAAAAAAAGGGAGTCATCATAATTTGTTACCATTCTTAATATTTTTTTTGAAATTTTGTACATCTTTTTCATCATTAAGTAGCCCTTTTTTTCTAAAAGATTTTTTTTTAAAATTTTTACCAGTGACGTCCGTACGGAGTTTGAACTGACAATTTTTTAAAAAAAAAAAGGGGCGTCACTGATTTTTTTTTAAAGACCAAAACTATTTTTGAAATCCCCTTTTTTTTTAGCAAATTTGGTTCCAGACTTACTTTCACACGTACCCTTTTTTTGCGTGAAAAAAAAAAAAACCAAAAAAAAATTTTTTTTCAGTTCATTGCGACTGTTTTTGGTATTTTTTTAAAATTAAGTTGGCACCCACTATGAGTTTAAACATTTTTGGGGGGCAAAAGTTAAACTGTACGCCTCTGATTTTTTTAATTTTATTTTTTAAAAAAAGAGATTTACTTAGTAAAACGATGAATTCAAAATCTTAAATTTTAATCGAAATTCAAAGGGAAAAAAAAACAAAAAATTTAAAAATCCCAAAATTTTTTACAGTAGTTGTTGGAAGTGTCCCCCCCCACATGTATGCAAGCAGGTACTCTTCTTCGCATAGATTGACCCCCTTTTCAAAGATTCCTGGGGGTTTTTATGGTTTGGGAGCACACGGTTATACGATTTCGTAACCTTTTTCGGTTTGAAAAGGGCAGTGCGTACACTAAGCTTTTCAGAGGGGCGGGAGATTTTTTTCGGCCATGATTGCATTCCTCCGCGACCTTCCGGCCGGGTTTCGATAGGTGTGATTTAAAATTCCCCTCATCATAAGTTAAAAAGTGGAGGGGCACCATCGTGCATAAACCACATTTTGGTTTTTAATAAAAGTGGAAAGTCTTTAAACATTGGCGGCAGATCTTCAAAAAAGTGTAAAATATGATTGTCCCCCCAAGTCTTCCCTTTAGAGGAAAAATGGGCCCATTAAATAATCATCAATAATGCCAACCCAAACTTTAATGAGAACTGTTCTTGGGTGAGGGTTCCCAAAAATTGGGGTAAGGGTTTTTCCCTCCGCCCCCCTAAAGGATTATTAATGGAAATTTCTTATTGAGTTTTTTAAGAAAAAAATTTGCTTCATCCCCGGGAGAAAGAATGTGCCCGTCAAATAAAGGATTTTACAGTTTCTTTCGAA
>JAHBCN010011709.1:0-28425 GCA_019359885.1 Listronotus oregonensis
CTCCCTTCCTTATTTTTCCCCCCTTTGCTCCCCGACACCCCGCACCCCCCGGAATCTTACACCGGTGCTATTTTCAATTTTTTTCCCCCCCCGATTGAATCCGGTTGTTTGTTTTCCCCTATTTGGAGCTTTAAAGAATTTTTAAGTCTTTTTATTTACATGATAAAAATATATATTTTTTTTTGTTTAAACATAGGTAAAACTATGACATTTTTTTTAATTGGAATTCTTTGAAAATCCTATAGCTTAATAAGATACAATTGTGTGTAAAATTCAGGGCATGTTGTTAAAAAATTGCCTAAAATTTAAGAATTTTGCCCCATATTTATACAAAAATATAACAACAACTTTTTTTTATATTTTGCAATTATTTGATTTAATTTTATTTAATTTTAAATAAAATGGTTTTCTTTTGTTTTTAATATTATATTTTTAATATAATTTTTTTGTTGCATTTTGAGAATTACTTAATTAATTGTTTTAATTAACTTGTTAAACTTATTTGAAATTGGCCAGGTTTGTTTTTTTAATAGTCAAAAATTTCTATAATAGTACCGCAAGGAAATTTTTTCTCTTTTTATTTGCTAATTCATGGTAGAAAAACATAGGGGTTTTGGGAAACAAAGATGCCTGCCGTGAAAAATGTCTTCATTGTGATATTGCATATGTTGTTTTCGTCCACTAGATACGTTCTCCTTGGAATCTAAAAAAAAATTAGTATACTGGAAAAAAGTGTTAAATGAAGAAAATTATTACTTTAAAATAAATTTCTAATATAAAGAAAGAGTAAGCATTTAATTAGCTTATTTTTCTGGGGGCAAAAATACGAGTATAAAATTTTAAAAAACCCCCCCTTTAAAAAAAATGGGGTTTTTTGGGAAAGGCCAAAAAAAATTTTTTTTTTTCTAAATTTGGGTTTTAATTTTAAGGGTAAAAAATTAAAATTGTTTTTTTTTTTTTAAAAAATTTAAAAAATTAAGGAAAAACTTTATTTTAAAAATTTTTTTATATATAAAATTATAAATTATTTTTTTTTTAAATATAAAAAAATTAATAATAATTATAAAATTAATTATAAAATTTATTTATAAATATATATATAGGGGGGTCCCAAGGGGTGCCAAAAATTAAATTTGGAAATTTGAATTTGCGTAACAAGGGGGCACTTTTTAAGCTTTACAAAACAGCGTTGAAAATTTTCCGTACGACGTTTCGTTTTCGTTAAACCATCCTCAACTTTATATATATATATATATATATATAATATAATATATATATATATATATATATATAATATATATATATATATATATATATATATATATATATATATATATATATATATAATTTTATTTTAAATTTAATTAAATTTAAAAAAAAATATATAAAATTTTAAAGGGGGAAATTTTTTTTTTCAATTTTAAAAATAACCAACCCTTTTTACTACATGGTTTTACTACTCAGGTTTTTAAAAAATTTTAAAAACCTGAAACAGTTTTTAAAATTGGCATATTTTTTTTTACTTAAAAATTTTTTTAAATCTGAAAAAAAATTCTTTAAAGCAACTTTTTTTTTAGAATATGACCAAGAGTCAATTTTATTTTCAATTTTGGGGTTTTTGAATCATCACCCAAATTTTTTACCCTTTTTTCTACGCAGTCAAAAAGTGCTTTTTATTCTGATTTGAACAATGTATAACATTTATAGTTTAGGGGTTTATAACCTCATTTATTTCAAAAAAAATTTTTCAGTTGGCCTTATTACGGCAAATGCATCTGGGGCATTGGCAGCAGAAGAAATGTTAAAAATAGCTGCGAAACGTATTTCGACAATTTTCCTAAAAGGAGCATCCTAAACAACATACTTTCGAAAACTGGTTACAAATTTTTTTGAATTCGGAAGTTTTAAAAACCACGACCTAAGAAGTACGTTGAAGAAAATCGGCAACGAGATGCTGCAGTTAACCAAATTTTAAAGAAAATCCAACATCTTCACCCCGGGGTGTTATAGAAATTTCACATACCTAAGTCAACCATTCATAGGGAAGTTAGGACCATTTAAAAAAAAACGTTAATATGTTGAGAGAAATGGAAACATTTTGAATTTTAAGTCATTTTACATCTTAATTTTAAGGGAATCTTAGTTTAGCCCCTTTTCATTGTGTTTTTTTTTACTTGTTTCAATTAACTTGTTACGTGTAGTTTTGTTTAACACGGTGTTAACGTTATAGCTATTTTCCAAACCCATTTTTAAAATGTCTGAGTCAAAGCAACTAAGAAAAATATTTGTTTTTTGAAATAAAAAATATAACCTTTTAAATTTAAATTTATACAGTTGAAATCAGAATAAAAAGCACTATTTGGCTGCACAAAAATCCAATATTTCCATATAAAAATAAAGTTGATGATAATTCTAAAAAACCGAAACGTAGAAAATAAAAATTGAACTCGGTCATATTTAAAAAAAATTGCTTTAAATTTTTACAGATTTGAAAAATTTTTATTTTAAAAAATATGGCCGATTTTCAAAAAATGTTTCAGGTTTTCAAAATTTTTTCAAAACCTGAATAAATAAAACCATGTAGTAAACGGGATTAGCTTACTTTCATAATTGTCCCAAAAATTTCCCCTTTAAAAAGATGTTGATCTATCGTGGTTTCAAGATCCCCATACATTCCCCACCAATTTGGGACACACTGTTTTTTTTTTTTATATATATATATATAATTTAAAATATTAAAATATATAATTTTATTTTATTTTATTATATATATATATATATATATATTATATATAAAATTATATATATATATATATATATATATATATAATATAATATAATATATATATATATATATTTATATATATATATATAATTAAATATTTTTTTTTTTTTTTGAAAAAAACCATTTTCACAAATACAGAACATTGTTAAAATGTCAGCTATTTTTCAATTATGCTAAGACATAAAATAGTAATAAATTAAAAATTAAGTTTTTTCAAAGAGTGATAATTGGTGTATTGGGCAAACTTTTGCATATTTGCTGAAGTAATTGCTAAGGTAGGCCTTGTACTATTTTTTTTTTATATAAATTTACGTTTAATTTTTACTTATTGTTTTATAAGGAAAGCCAGTAAACGTTCGCAAGTAATTGACAAACATACTTTTTCGGGCATTAAATTGTGTTTGATTATATACCAAAACATCCTAAAATCTATTAACACGGGGTCAAAAAGTTAAGAAGAAACCAATGTATTTAAAAATTTATGAGGCTGTCTACCAGCTAAATAAGGCTGTCGAAGATATAACCAAATTGATTTAAATCAATTTATTTTGATGTCCTGCACCTTATATATAACATACAGGGTGTCCCAAAAGGTATGGTCCAAAGTTTGGGATCATGTAGATTGGATCAAAATAAGGTAACAACTTATATAACTTTTGCTCTATGTCCCTTTCCGAGCTATTAGCTTTATAAAATTGAAAATCGATTTTATTATTAACTTTTAAACGGCTTGCAGGTTTGGAATTTTTTTTTCTGACCTAACTGCTATAAACATCCCGAAACCCATCAAAATACAGGCCGGACTATCAAACGAAACCAAATTTGCAGTGCCATATTAATTTGCCCTTTACCGGTGGATTTCGAGTTTTTGGGAAAAAGGTATACTTTATTTTTAAATGATAGTACTGGGGTTTGGTAAAATACATTTAAAATCATTAAGGTATACTCGATAAGATATACCCTGGGGCTCTCAATAAGGTGTATCTAAGGATTCCCTATGAATCTTATGTTAAAATTTACTACCAGAAGTCAATTTTCAGCTGAAAATTATAAATAAAAAGTAAAAAAAAACTTAATTTATATTAACAAAAAAAAATAATAATAATAAATACAATAAAACCATACAGCAAAGTAGAAACTTTACGAGTATGATTATTAGTAGAATAACAAAAAAAACTGCTATGCGTAAATTTAACTAAAGTATGTGTTTAAAGTGTGCACCCTGTACACTGTACAGCTACACATTTTCTTAATTTACTAAGACATGCTCTTTGAATTGAAACAACATGTTAGATTATTCCTTATGGCAGGAAGAAACTAATTCTTTCTAATAAATCTTGTGTATGGTTTTATTGTTTTTTTTTTTTTTTGTTAAAATAAATTCAGTTTTTTTTTACTTTAATTTATAATTTTTAGTGAAAATTGACTTCTGGTAGTAGATTTTGACATAAGATTCATAGAATTTAACTACACCTTATTGAAAGCCCCAGGTATATCTTTTCGAGAGCCCCGAGTATACCTTAATGATTTTAAATGCATTTTACGCAAAAAACCGCTAGTCCTATCAATAAAATAAAGATACCTTTTTCCATAGAAAACCAGAGGAATCACAAGAAGGTCAGAATGTTAAATATGGCAACACTGCAAAAATTTTGAAGTTTTTTACAAATTTGATAGTCCGGACCTGGTATTTTTGATGGTTTCGGGGATGTTTATAGCAGTTAATGCAAGACAATTATTAGTAGAATGAATCAACAAAAAAAATTCAGATCGTACAGCCCAAGAGTTATTAATAAAAATCAACAATTGTTATTTTAAGAGCTAATAGCTGGTAAAGAGGGGGCATAGAGCAAAAAGTTATATAAAGTTGTTACCTTACTTTGATCCAATCTACATGATCCCAAACTTTGGACCATACCTTTTGGGACACCCTGTATAAAAATGGCGTTTTATTTAAGTTATCATATTAATTTAAAAAGAAGGAAGCTAATCAAAACTAATAGGATTTAATTTCTTAAAAAAATCCTTTTCTCGAAAGAAGTCTTTTATAAAACTTGTTATTTTTAAATGCATCGTTAATTTTGTGTTACTTTTAGTTTTGTAGCTTTTTTATATACAAGGTGGCGACACATGTTTTTTTAATAAAAGATAAATTCGAGGAGAGATATGACTATGAATCTGTGATGCACCGTTTTGAACTTGGCCAGACGCTGAATGACTTTAAAAGAATATTATTCTTTTTTTTTTATTGCTTTTGATCATTCAATATTCTAATTTAAAATTTTGTAAAAAACTAAGCAGGGTTGCTAAGATTGCAACTGTTACTTTTCGGATTTTTTTTTAAATGCGACACCCTGTATAATACTGTATTTATAAATAGTCACTTTAATTGCTATTTGATTAATATAACATAGTATAGGTCCCTGACTTACCTTTTTGGCTCAATTGGCAAATTTAAAAATTGGTTATAGGATTTAAACTATTAAAATTAAAACTGTAAATTAGCTCCTTATCGACGTTTTAGGATGTTAAAAAGTCATATTAAAAACAAAATATTAGTCTTTCACAATATTGCCAGATTCCACAAAAGATTAAAAGGGTTGAAAACACGTTGATAAGGAGCTTATTTACTGTTTCATATTTTAATCATTTAAATCTTATAACCAATTTGTGAATCTGCCAATTAAGCCAAAATGTCAAAGATATACTTTTGACTTGCAATTAAAGTGGGTATTCAAAAATATAATAAAAAAACAGGGTGTCCCACTGCGTAGTTTTTTACAGAATTTTAAATTAAAATATTGAATAATCCAAAGCTCTGTTGTGTAAAAAAGAATATGCATATTCTTTTTCTTTTAGGTCAGTCAGCGTCGTATCAAAGTATAGAGTTTTTATTTATACTTTGGTCGTATCATCAATCAAGCAATTTTGAAGATAGTCTTAGTAAGTATGAAACGGTGCATGACAGACCCATAGCCGTATTTGAAAGTATCCAAAAAGGTCATTAAATTTAGAGTGTTTCATTTAAAAAAAATCAACTTTGAATCGCCACCCTGTATATACAGGGTGATTCATGAGGAAATGTCAATTCTTTAGGTACGTAGTCAGGGTCCAATCATAAAAGTTTATATAAGTATGGGTCCGCAAGGCCTTCGTTTCCAAGATACAGGGTGTTTAGAGCTGAATGTGCTTAGAAGTAAATGGTGGAATTTTTAAAAATTATAAAACCTATCTTACGTTTTGTCGAACATAATTTAAGGACAATAATTTTATTGAAAATTAAAATACATGTTGTTCAACAATTATTTAATTTACTTAAAAGATATTTGCAAAGCAAAAAAAAATTTATTAAAAAAGGGGGTTTGTGATTGTTAAAAATGGTAAAAAGACGTGTAGGTGGCTCCCCCTACAAGTTAGAGCCGTAATAAGATTAGATTTAAATCTGTCATACCAAAAAAGCCCCCGGATACCAATTTTTACTCCGTTATTTACATTATCATAGATTTTATTAAAAAAAAGTAAAATTAAATAAAAATTTTAACCCCCTGTATTTCGAAAACGAAGGCCTTGCGGACCCATATTTGTATAGGCTTTTATGTTTATTTTTGGACCCTGACTACGTCCCTGAAGTATTGACATTTCCTCATAAATCACCCTGTATAATAGCAACAAACCTAAAAGTACCAAAAAATTAAAAATAATTTCAGAACAAACAAGTTTCTTTTTTGTTTTTTTTTTAGAGTTTATAGAATTTAATAAAATCTGAAGAAAAAACCAAAAAACTAGGATTCGTATTCCAGGGGAAAAAATACGTCGAAAACCATATGACGCATACGCAGCCCCGCCTTTTCTTACAATACTTTATTTTTCTGAAGATTTTTAGTAATTTGCCGACAACCAAAGAGTAATAAAGCAAAACTAATAACGAATAGTTCTAGACCATATACTGCATATAAAAAACAAAGAATTTTTTATTGAGAGGTAGCAAATCAGCTTTTTTCTCTCACGTGCGAAATGCAAAAATAATTGGGTTAGTTAACTCTTTATCTTAGGGCATGTATAACTTCTAGAACAAAAAATATTGCACAACACAAGTTTATGACAAGTTTTTTAGCACTTATAAGTTACATTTTAAGAATTCCAGTCGAAAATACAAGGTGTTTAAATGATACCATCATGCATCACTTTAATTTTTTGTATTAAATTTTGTTCAATACTTGTTCTTTTAATTGTTCGTTGTTCATTTTAAAGGTAATGTAAAGTATGACTTAAAACGTTTATTTGGGCCTTCTTTTTTTAAATAGGAAACCTGTGCTAAAACTTACCTGTGATGTTACTTTTATTGCCCATGTATAAATGAATTTTTAATCGGTGCTCACAAGCAGGTGATCCCTTGTATATGTCCCATCCATAAAAGTCTCTTTTGCATATCCGTCACAGCTCGTCTTATTTATTTGAATATCCGAATTAGGCCCCTATTCTTTTCTGACTTGTGAATGTCCTTATGTGCAAATTTTAGCAGGTAGAAAGTGCTATATTTTACAAGACCACTGCACCCTTGTTAAGATTGCGAAATGCCTTTGTCAAGGTAAATTATTACTCTTCTCCTTTTTTGTTTGCCTAATCTTTTTGCTAAATATATTTAATTATCTCGTGCCTACGCTTGTTTTTTGTCTTCGTCCAAAAAGTTTTGCAATTTAATATATTTGGCCAGACTGCTACCCTTTTTTAACCGCTTTTTTGACACTTTCCTTATTTTTAAGTTTATCGTCTCTACATTTTTATATTTTTTTTATGCATGGTCTATTAAAAAATATATAATGATTATGTATTATTTCATTTTGATATATTTTTTTATTCTTCTTCCTTTCCTTTAATTTTGACTTAATTTGGTCCTTTTTACTAAATGGATCTTTTTGTAAATCTAAAATTTAAAAAAAATATTAATTTTATAGCGATTATGCAGTGGTAACTCTTATGTTACTAATTTAAAAAGAATATTAACAAAAAGCTTAGAGATATTAAGAGTACACATAGAGCATCCTCCCAATAAAATAATTCCTGATAGGATGACTTTAATAAGATGGCAAAACTTTAAAAGATTATGGTACCTTTGCAAAGCCTAAAAGAAATGGGGCAAACAAAACCAGAACCGACACAAATATTATAAAAATTTTGCCTTAAATAAAAGAAATCCTAAAACTTCCTTAAAAAACACAGGAATGTCTCAAAGCTTTTTTAAGCAGGATATAAAAGGAGGATTTCTTCCATCAATACAAAAGTAAGCTATTTTATAAATTGTAATCAGGATAATTTGCTAAATGAATGGATTTTACTGCAATTTTGTCTGTTGGGGTGAATTCTATAATTAAGGAATGATAAACCGACATAGCCGTTACTATTTGGTTAAAAAAAAACTTAATAGGTTAAAGAAACGAACATTAATGGGTTTTTAAGATATTTCTAGTGTCGATAATTTAATGGGTAATTAATAGGTCCATAGTTTTATAAAGTGACTTTAAATAAGCTGTGGTATTTACACTTTCTTCAAGCAGTTCTTCCAGAGTTTAAAGAAGATTAATCGATTAAAACTATATGGTTTCCAAAACGGAGTTCCTGCCCGTAGTACAGCAATTTTATTTCCTAGATTTGCATCATCCAAATCCTTGGAAGGTACCAATAAAACCACGCAAAGGCCGCCAAGATCTCCGTATTTGACCCCATTGGATTATTTCTTTTTAGCCCTCTTAACACAGTTTATGAAGAACCCACTTCAGATTTGGCTGATTTAATCAACAAAAATATTTAATATTTATAACAGGAAAACAATTCTAGTTTTAAAGGTTATATAAATGTAATAAAACCATTTGTTTTCTTATATGTTTCTAGTATAAATATACATATAGTCGACCGACTTACCTAAACTGTATTATTTTTAGCTGAGTATGTAATTTTTTTACTGAAAAAAACATTTTTTGATCTTTTCTTGGTTTCTTGATGGCAGTTTCTGATAAAAACATAATTTTCGGAAGGTGAGTCCGGCTTTTTCTTAATGTATTTCTTGAGAATTTTTTTGGTAAAATCGAAATATTTGTTTTCAATAAGTGTGCCAGTTTGGTACCGAGGTCTTATAGTGTTGGATCTGAAAAAAAAAAATGAAAAAGTTATCATAATAATAAATTAACATTTTTTTAACTTTTGAAAGTTTAATAGTATAAAAATAATAAATAAAATGAAAATGATAAAAATTAAGAAAGTAAATTTTACTTCGTTGTTAGAATATCATAATTTTTGTATTATATTTTAAAGGTACACGTTTTTTTTTTTTTTTTTTTAATGCCTATGAATCGAAACAGAAATGAAAAATGGAGTACATCAAAGAAAAAGTAGCGAAAATAAAAAAAAAGCTAATCTGAATCTCATTATGGAGCAGAAACAAATGTATAATTCTAACGGTCGAAAAGTTGTCGAAAATTTGAAATATAAAAAAGAATAATAATGCCAAAATTTTTTTGGTAAGTAAAAAATAAGTACTATATATATTTTTTTATTTAGGAATCCTTTATTATTTATAAGGAAAGTTACTAAATATCAATGTTTCAAAATTTTCCTAAGTGGCTAATGCCGCAAGCTCGGCCGGAATGAAAAATGTTCCCTGGACAGTTTAAAATCAAGAAAAACGATGCAAAAGAGTGCGGAAAATGCCGGGAAAGCCACGAGGAAAGCTGTTAACTTTTCCCCGGTCCTCGTTTTTTTCCATGAAAAATAGCTCGGACACTTTTAGGTAAGTGAATTTAAAGTGGAGCAGATTGTTTTACATTATTTAGATGTCAGGCCGGGGTAATTTGTTTTTCCGAACAAAATAGGGTGAAAATTCCTGTTTTTCATGAGGTTTTTTAGCGGTTTTAGCAAATTAGGCGGCTATTAAAGGGTTTAAAGGGTTTTTAAAGCTATTTTAAGTATATCTCGTGACATAAAAAACTTAGTTTTATAGTAGGTACGGCTATATTAAATATTAATGGCGACCCGTTGAGCATGGGGACGCATACAGCGATATGATAAGTAAAATTTTGTTTAATAATATTTTACAAACGACAGAAAAGAAACAATTAAAATTGATTAATTCTGTTTAACTTGATGTGCGCATTAAAAATGCCCTTTAAAAAATTTGGACTCTAATTTAAAAGACTTATCGATAAGGTCATATTTTAAATTTGTGACATACTGTAATTTATTTCTTTTATTGAAAATAACGCAAATAAAAAAAATCGACTGGTGCAAGCAAAAATATCTTGTTTTTAATTTATAATGTATTCCATGTTAGAATAAATTTGATTAAGATTAAGGTGATTAATTTTGGTTAAAACTCTGAAAAGCGTCTAGTGATATCAGATCATAAATATATTTTTTTAATGGAACACCCTGTATATTATTTCAGTTTTGGATATCCTCTTCCAAAAAAAAAGGTTAGCGGGAAATTTTCGTTTAAAAAATTGTACTTTTTATTTAATTACACTGGTTCATAAAAAAAGTGGTGTGTGTATGTCGGGTGTCGGACTAAGATTTTCTGGCGTATTTTTTTCCGCTAAACATGAATTAAAAGTCAAAATTGGGGCTCAAACAGCAAAAAATCGAGAAAAGGCGTAATTTCAAATATTAACGTTTTTTTTTATATATATAACGTCAGTATCTCAAAAACTATAAAAGATACAGGAAACTTTATAAACTATGTATTTTACAAAGACCTTTAATTTAAGCTATATAAACTGTCTAAATGCACCATTTTTCGAGTTATAATCAAAAAACCGAATTTTCAGGATTTCTTTTAGGAAAAAATTTGAAAATTATTATTTTTTCATTTTTAATTTTTTTCTGCAAATTTTGAGCGATTTGGGATGCAAATAAATAAAATGTATAATTTATAGTAAAAAAAACAAAAATAACTTTTATATTTTTTTTTCTTATTTTGAGCTAAAATTTTTTTTCACAATTTTGAGTGTAAATTTATTAAATAATCTTATAAATACCAAATAACAATATTCTAAAATTAAATAAATAACTTAATCTATATTTAAACATTATAAACTTCATCAAGTCCTAGGTCTTCCTGGATTGTTCCTAGGACCGATGCTGCATTACCCCTTTGCACAGCTAAACCAATTCTTTGGATGATGAAACTTCGAGATTTTTTGCATTGTATTTTTTTCAAATTTCATTAATAAACCCTTAGCCTCATCCCCAAATTACCAAAAGTTTCCACAGCAAAAAGAATGAAGATAAAGCGTTCTTCAAGCTCTTTATATTTCAGATGTTTTTATTCTCGGCAATACGAGCAGCCACCATACAAAATTAGAAGTTTTGTCCAGATATGATTTTGCAAGCGTATGGCTGCAAGTAGCGTCCCAAAGTAATTGTTTTCCATATTTCCAGGAATTAAGGTCATTCCATCTACCGGTTTTCCATCGCTTCTGCAAACTCCCAAAAGGTCGAATACAGAAGGATTTTCAGCTAAAATCAGAGCTCTTTTGATAATGTTATTTATCTGACTGTGTCTAGAAGAACGCCCTGCGCTTTTTTTGCAGCTTAACCCATGTAGGCCATAAATATCAGCATTTTCGCCGCAAACGCAGGTGTGCTCTCCGTGCTTTTTCGTCAAATGAAATTGAATACTCAATTAATAAAAAGACAGAATTTTTAAAATCTCTTAGCACCAAATTAAAATTTATAGACTCACATATTTCCTATTATTGCACTAAAATATTCCCTTTTCCATACCTCGAATGTCTTATTTGTTAAGATGTTCACCTTGTTGGAAATATTCAGAATTCTTTGTAATTTTGATAATGTATTACAAAGTTTAGTTCAAGACATAACAAATTGTGATATTAAATTAAATTCTTGGTTACAAAGCACTCTTCCAGTAAATTTGGAGGTTCTTGAACAAGAGATACATCCACCCTGTCTATTTCGCCTTTTTAGGTTCAATCAATGACGTGTCAGGTTTACTTTCCAAAATTTTATTCCAAAATTCTTGCGACAGTAGATAATGATTTAGCAATTGTTTTGTAGGGTTATCTGTTTGCAATCTTCAAAATCAACCACAAGAATTACCAAAAAAACAGAAAGATTTTGACTTTTAATTTACCAAGCTTCTGTCACAAATATATTACAAACATGTGCCAGACAAGTGAAGATAAGGCACGTCTCTTGCTCTTCAGGCCCCTGAAAGTAATGCTTGGATTAACGCACTTCCATCTTCGTCCTTGGGAAATTTGTTAGACAACAAAACATTCCATATTTCACAATTATATTTTTGTTTATTATTTATTAAAAATGCTTATCTATCTTTTTATATAGACAATTTAAAAAGCTCTGGTTTTTTAATAATTTTTTTGTATTTCTTATAGGTTATATAGTCGTAGTCCAAACATTTCGTGGTACCAGATTTCTGCCGGCAAATGTACCGATTTAATTTACTGATTTCTTATTTTTCGTTAAAGACAAAATGTCATCAATGTGAGACTTGAATAAGTAGCGAATCAGTGTATTTGCAAATCAAGGTTGGATATTACAGAGAGAGAAACAAGTAGAAACCGCAAAATGATAATATCATAGAAAAAAAAAATTCTAGATGGTGATTTTTATTAGTTTTTTAGGTTTTTCTTGATTTTTTTGCTGTTTGACCTCCAAGTTCGATACCCAGCACACAACAGTTTTTTTGTGAACCTGTGTAATTTAAATAGGTTAGACCAGTCGTTCACGTTTGTTTTTATAAGTTCTCATTTTGTCTTTGGATATATAGAGTGGCCTGCTAGGTCACCTGACCTAACTGCAATGGATTTTTTCTTTTGGGGCTACCTTAAACCTAAAGTGTAAAGGAAAAAGCCCAACAATATCAAAAAAATAAAGTTTAAAAATAGATACGAAATTGAATTAATAACGCATAAAATGATACATAACGTTTTAAAAGAGTTTGAGTTGCGGCTTGCTGCTGTCAGGAAATCAATGGAGCACTGCTCGAACTCATTTACTTGACTTAAGAGTCCATTTGCGCCCCGAAAATTGGATCCAATTTGGGGTTCGGGGCATAATGTTTTTCTCAAAAACGGTATAAGTTATCGATAATTTTCAAAAACTATATGAAAGCCAACACTTAAATTTAGGCTTCTACTGTAATAGTTTTTTAAATTTGGATTTAGTTTTTAATATTTCCTTGAGTGAAAGTCACTCTAAAATCGGTTATGTTTAGATACTATTTTCTCTTAACTCGACTTATATTTACAGCAGAGGCATAGATTATTTTCTTACCTTTAAAATGGTGTATAATTTATGTCATTTAAGTAAAAAATAGTTACCGAAAAACGTTATCTCCTGTAGGCTTGCAATCGGAAACAACATCATATCGATACACCGAATTTGGAAGAACCTAAATAAAATATATTATATTTTAAATGCGGCTATAAGAAAATTGTGGTAGTGGGAGTTTGTTAGTCTCCGCCCACCGTCTCCGCGTCCTTTCGCCCGACCCCTAAGGTGTAGCGTAAATGCACTCTTAAGAGTAGAGAAGTTCTAAAAAAATCTTCGTTGTTGATATCCATGTTTTGTTAACCATTTTTAATAAACTGAGTTTTTATTCAATCGAAAATTTATCGCTTACCTTTTACTTTAGAATAGTATATACTACATAAAATATGTCTAAAATGTTCCGGTGAATTTTATTCAAAAATGTAGTAATATACAGGGTGTTAGTGTTAAAAAATGCGTCATTTGGTTAGTCACTAGACGTGTTTCAGCGTTTTTACCAAAATTCAGTACCTAAATTTTTATCGAATTGATTCCAGACTCTTGGTCCTTACTGTATTTATTTAAGTGTATTCATTTTAACGTATGTCACATATCTACGTGGTTCTAATCTATTGTTGAGCGACTCATTTCGAGATGACAATTCTTACATATCCACGAGTTTAAGCGATGTTTTTAAGCAAGTTTACTCGATCTCCAGAGGAACCGACCATGTGATGCAGCGTATAATTAAACGACTAAAGGACAACGATACAAAACTTGTTGGCGAGAGATATAATATGATATTTATTTATGGTTAGCTTTGTAAAGCTTTAAAAATGGTTGCTAAGTTAATAAAATTATTTTAAGGGATAATATCACGAGTGCTTAACAATTAATGATAATTTTCATGAACGCTTGTTATTTATAATTTCACGAGTTCGAAGAATGAGTGGAATTTGTATAACAAGCTTGAATGAAAATTATCTGGTTAATTTTTACGCACGAGCGGTATTTAAGGAGAATATTTCTAGAATGGAGAAATATGGGAGTATTATACTATCAAAATGGTTTTTTTGTCATACAATTTTTAATTTCATGCAACATAATTAAAACTATAACTAAAATCGTTTTTTTATTGCTTTATCTGTTTCTTCATCGTGTACATGACCAAATCGACTCATTTTAACTAATTTTGACGTTTCTAATTGACAATACAAACAAACAGGTTCGATTGTTCTGTGTTTGTAAGTATGTGAAAATACCACGTTTTTCAGGCAACGTGAAATGGAATAATTAATACATGAGTGCAATATTCAATAAAATTTAACATATATCTAATTTTTTATTTTACTGCTGCTTTGGAAATGGCAGGACTAAGTTTAGTTATACATACCACAAAACTGGAGAAAAGTTAAGGTGGCGTTCATACCAGGCGGTCGGCGTCCTATGGATGAGCCGAAGTCCTATCGCCCCATTAGCTTATCTTCTTTCTCCTTAAAACTATGGAAAAAATAATCGATCAGCATATAAGAAGCGAATTTATCTCGAAAGCTCCACTGCATCCAAAACAATTTGCCTACCAACCGGCAAAATCAACGATCAATGCTCTACAATGTCTAGTCAGAGACATAGAAAAGACATTGGGATGCAAAAGAAGCGGCTATGTGTGCTTTTTTGATATAGAGGGGGTTTGAAAACCCCCCTATTCGAATCCATACAAAGAGCAGCAGAATCAAAGGACATTGAACCCTCAACGATTAAATAGATCAAAGCTATGCTAAGAAGCCGCAAAATCAGCTCTGCTATGGGGGACGCGATTCAATGTCAGAGCGGTAAAGGTGTGTTCACAGGGTGGGAGTACTATCGCCCTGCTCTGGTCCCTAATGGTTGATCGGCTTTTTGGCGGAGCTGTCAGCAAGACGCTTCGATGTACAAGGCTACGCAGACGACCTCGTAATCACCATCAGGGGCAGGAAATTGATGGCATATTATCTGCTCGCATGCAAGCGGCCCTAAATTTGGTTGAAAAACGGGTGCTCAACGGAAGGGCTAAATGTCAATCCAAATAAAACAAAAAAATACCGTTTACAAAAGGGGGCAAGGTTTATAGCTCCTTGTTAAACGGATTAGATCAAACTTTCTAAAGAAGTAAAATATCTGGGAATTGTCCTTGACCAGAAACTAAATTTGGGAACTCGCAAATAAAAAGGACTATCGCAAGCATCAACGGCACTATGGGCGTGCCGCAGACTATGTGGTAAAACATGGGGTCTAAAACCCAAAATGATCTACTGGTCATACATTACAGTTGTAATACCTATAGTTACTTATGCCTCACTGGTCTGGTGGTCAAAAACAGAGGAAAAAACTACACAAGGAAAGTTTCTGAAACTGCAGAGACTTGCCTGTCTGGGAGTTACTGGAGCAATGAAAACTTGCCCAACGGCAGCTCTGGAGACAATGTTGAACCCCCTTTCCCCCCTGCACCTGCACATAAAGAGGGAGGCGATACTGAGTGCCTCCAGAGTAATCCAGACACAAAGTATAAAGTCAGAAGACCTGACTGGTCACCTTAAAATTTTGGAAAAATCAAGATTGAAGCTCTGACCAAACCAAGGACATAATGCCTATAGTGGGGACTTCCAGTGCTCTTTTGAAGTGGTTATTCAAGACCGCCAAACTATGAGTGTGAAGGAACCAAAGCATGAAAAAGGCTCACTTGTCTGGTACACTGATGGATCTAAGATGGAGCAAGGGGTTGGAGCTGGTGTCTTTGGACCCAGATGCAGACTATCAAAGTCTCTCGGCAAGGCTCCCTCCATCTTCCAAGCTGAAATCCATGCAATTTATATTTTTCGCTTCTGAATGTGCCAAAAAAAGGGCCCACGAGGCGCAACCAAAATATTTTATCGGACAGCCAGGCTGCTTTGAAGGCATTGACTTCATGCTCTTTTTAAATCAAAGCTGGCCTGGGAATGCCGACAATCACTAAACCAACTGGCCAAACACAACAGAGTTACTCTGGAGTGGGTACCAGGACATGAAGGAGTGGAGGGCAATGAAATTGCCGATCAACTCGCCAAGGAAGGAGCACAGAGACCATTCTATGGACCTGAGCCTTTCTGTGGCACCACCAGAGGCCACCCCTACGAGGAACTCAGGACATGGGAAAAAAATCAAAAAGAGATTTACTGGAACAACATCCCAGGACAAAGGCAGACGAAAAGATTTATTTCGCATTCACTTAAGTACACAAAGAAGCTACTGGAACTTCAAAAAAAAGGGAAATTAAACTGGTTACCGACTTCCTAACAGGACATGGCCCTTGGGGGTATCACCTCAAAAAAATGGGAAAGACTGAGGATGAATAATGTCGGTTTTGTCACGAGGCAAACGAAACTGCGGAACACATTCTCTGTGAATGCAGACAACTGACCCGACAACGGCTTAAATATCTCGAAGGGTATATCCTACTCCTAGAGATATTATTCAGCTTTCACCGCGTAGTATCCTGAACTTTGCTAAAGGTATAGGAATTACCGGGCACTAAACAACGAAGGGTATTCACAAAAGATCTCTTTAGGTCGAAGTGAAGGAGGGCTACACTAGAGCCGAGCGACCCCGTTTATTACAATACAATACAATACAAGCTTAGTTATTGTGTAAAGGCTGTAGGTTTGACAAGAGTTGTTAAATATTTCTGTAAGGCAATCCACCAAAAATCTGTCAAATGCAGCCCCCTGACCTCCAAGGGTAGTTTTGGAGGGGGTTGGGGGAGGTTTTCGGCTTTTTGCCCATTGAGACTTTTAATAAGCATAACAAGAGCTATCAAAATCGAACTTTTATGAAAATTAACAGGTGTTTTTGTAAAGAATGCGAAGAAGTAAATTGCCAACATGCAAGCGATCTTAAAATAACTAAGAAGGATATAGACCATAAAATAGACATTGCTTCCGTTGTCCAATAGTTTTTAAGTAAAACCATTCTTTATGAGTAAAAATATTTTTTCTTATAAAAAATAAGTAAATAGTCTTATATAAAAAATCAGCAACTGTGGTTAATTTTATTGAAAATACTGTTAGCAAAACTCATTTTAAACCTTTTAACTCAAGCTTTCTTTTTTGTAAAGCAAGACCTGTACCTTTCTTGCCTCAGAAAAAAAATTGTAGATAAGAATCTAGAAAAAATGCTTTTTATTTTTTTTTTATTTGGTGTTTTGCTATTTTTCAAATACAATTTACTACTTATTTAAAAGGATGTCATTTTGATATGAAATTTTATTTTCTACAAAAAAGCTTTCCACATATTCATGCTAAAAATGCATAGATTTTAAAAAAATTCGGAATTTTTAAAATTATGACAAAATATTATTTTCAAAAACGCAAGCCCAAATTTAATAGCACATTTTTTTCATGCTTAAGCACTCAAAAACCACAATTATTCATAAAATTGCTAGTACGAATTTGTTCCTTTTTTAAACTGGTTATTAATAGCCTATAAGCTACACATGTAGGTATTTAAATTTATGGTTTATGACCAGCAACTACACGTACACATATGTAATTTTGGTAAAACCTTAAAAGATTGGAAATATACGCCAAAAAAAAACGTTAATTAGAGAATATTTTGACTATCCAAGGAGGTCTTAGAATATAGACCTGTTGTTCTATTCATAGATCTTTCTATCGATCACAGATTAGTTATCGAGCAAAGACTTGTTTGTCTTTGGATGGAAAAGTTGCTAAGTTTTAAATAACAAGCTAAAGTTTTTAAAAGATCCCCAGTATTCAGATTGCAGTGGAAAAGGTCCAACGTACCTATCTATCTTATTGTATCATGGTGAGTTTCCTCGCTGGGGCCCTGAGCATTTAACCAACCCATTATGCTCTACAACCCTAAGCATACACGGGTTTCCCTCCCCTTACTTCCCTTACTATATTCCTTTTACACTGATATGGTGCTGTCGTTTTGCTTACCAACGTACCTAACTTCATCTAAAAGAAACTGTACTAACAAATGGTCAATTTAGCTGATATATATGATTTTTGTTTTTGGCGAAAAATGGGGTTAGGCAAAACTTTTTTAAGTTAAGTTTAAGTTAGTAAAGAAATCTTTACAGATATTTTTATCGAATAAGCCATAAAAATAAAAAGTGTGATTATGTTCTAAAAAATATATAATACGATATCTTTTTGTTTTCGTTAATTATTGGTCTTTCCATTTAGCAAACATACTGCCTGCAGACAGGCCCGGATTTGAGGGAGGGCAGGCGGGGGCCGGGGCCTCCACAAGAGAGGGGCCATTACAATAGTCTTAAAATATTTGACTTTACCTCGGATTTCACACGCTTCAGTTAGTGATATTTTAAATATTTCTCGGTTGAAAATGCTTATAAACAAATTACGCTGCTTTTTTGTCAAAAATAATCCGTTGAGGAGGCTGTAACTTTTTTTTTATCCTATTTAGAGGATCTACCATGTCTAATTTTAAAGCTTAAAACTTCAGTTTAAAACGAGCGCCTGTGGGACTTTCTACGTTGAATAGAAGCCAGGTTATGACGGAAAATTTAGAAAAATAGTTATTTTTAATATTTTTTCATTTAATTTGCAATATCTCCAGTTCTAATTGATGAATTTTAATTTAGAAAATACCATTTTATTTCTTTTTATCATAAGAAACAAAAAAGTATATGAGAACATTTTTCAATCTTTAATAGTTCATTAGCTACTTAGCTAATTAGCTAATGTATTTAACAACATTAATAATTTATAACAATTTTCTGACCACTACTCCGGACCTTGTTTTGAATAGTAAGATGTAGGGCCCCCACACAATATCGGCCCAAAGGCCTCCACAGTCCTAAATCCGGCTTTGCTTGAAGAGCTTGTCTCTTCTCCTGCAAATCTCCAAATGTTTATATTCCGTGTAAATAAACTTTTTTTTACCACACTTAAGACCCCCACAAAATGTTAGTCCTTATGGTTAACCTTCGTTAAGTCTCCCACGATAAAAAAAAATTGGCTGCTTTCTCATTACGAATGACGTCTAAAAAAGGTTTTTTACCATCTTAATTAACTCCCAAATATTAATTTTTAAATGAAGTTGTAAAAAAGGTTGTGAGAAATTTTCTAAAAATTTTTAAGACTCTGACAGACACTAAACTTAAACATCATACATTCGGTAAAGTCTAAAGTGATACTGTTAAAAAACAAAGGTATTGCAAATTGCCTAAGCACTACATGCCACAAATCCATCTAGCGGTCGGTTGGTTAACCCTTGGAATATGTTGCTGGTATAGCGGTTGGTATTAAACAAAATAAATCTTTTTTTTGTGAAAAAATTAAAAAATTAGGCTATTTTAACTTATATTTTATTTTTGCGGGAGTGCTATTACGAAACAGTCCAATAATTTCTTGTTAGTAACACCGCTTAAATTTTTTTTTTACTCGTGTAGCTCACTGCTAATCTGTTAGATTTACATTAATATGACAGTGAAAATACTTGAACCGCCAGCGCCTTTGTTTTAAAAAAAACTCACGAATTTACTTCCAGGGAGATAGCAAACGCTTATTATTAGAAATTTAACTACTATTTCTTTCTGGGTCCTTTTTTTCTATTTTATGTTTTTTTTTTTGTAACCAACAACACCACCACTGTTTCGAACAGAACCAACCTTATCGGGAAAAATTTCCCCTTTGGGTATTTAAATCGCGCTACGTTTGGCGTCGCCAGCCACTGCTCCCAAACCCAAAATGCTGATAACGTCAAATGTTACTGTTGGTCTCTTGGGGATTTTACTGTAAGACGCTTCAACGCGTAAATATAGGAGAATTTACGCTAACTATGAAAATTACTGAAATGATGCAATTGTTAGGGGTGGTTTTTTACTTTTAAGGAAATCGTTGGATCCTACAGGATGATTCTTCCTATTTAAAACCAACTCAGCTCATTATTATTATCTTTAGAAGGATATAAGTCAACAACAATACCATAAAAAAGCATCATTTGTTTATATCTTATATATTTATATATATATATATATATATATATATATATATATATATATATATATATATATATATATATATATATATATATATATATATATATATATATATATATATATACAGGTGATTCATGGGGAAAATTCAATCCTTCAGGTACGTAGTTAGGGCCCAAAAATAAACATAAAAGCCTTTACAAATATGGGTCGCAAGGCCTCTTTTGAAATAAGGGTGTAAAATTTCTATTTAATTTTTTATTTTTAAATAAAATCTATGATAATGTAAATATTGGAGTAAAATAAGAAACCCGGGGGTTTTTTTGGATGCGGATTGAATCTAGTTTTTTATTATTTTTACTTGTAGGTGGCGCCCCCTACACGTTTTTTTACTATTTTGAAAAATCTCAATTTTTTGGGTTTTTTTACGGTAAAAAAAAATTATTTTTTTTTTTAAAAAAAAGGTATTTTTGCAAACTGTTGGAAGATATTTAAATTTTAAAAAAAAATAGACGCACTGATTTTAATATAGCAAAATTAAAAAAAAAAAATAAAACAAGAAGTGGGGTTGAAACAATATGTATTTTAATTTTCAATAAGATTATTTTCGTAAATATAAAACATAACCCGGTTTTATAATTTTTAAAAACTCCCCATTTTTTCTGACTGCAGTAGTAGTAACACCCGTACCCAAAAAAACTTGCAAAAATTTTAAATTTTATTTTATTTTTGGACCCTATATTTCCTGGAGTATTGACACCTCAAATGCCCGTAAAATAATAAATATAATTTTTAATTAAATTATATTAATTAAAAATAAAATAATACAAAAAAATTAATTTAAAAAATAAATTAAAATTAAATAAATATTTAAAATTATTATAATAATTATAAATTAAAAAAATATTTTAATTTTAATTTATTATATAATAATTATATATTAAATTATTTAAATAAATAAATTAATAATTTTTTTAATTATATATATAAATAAGTTTTTTGGGAATTTTTTTTTGGTTTTTTGGCATTTTAAAAAGTAAAACAGACAAAAATTATGTTGATGTTTTTTTAAAAAAAATTACAGGTAACGTTTGATGGGTTTTAAATTTTTTTTAAAACCATTTTTATCTAGCAAAAAAAAATTTTTATTTTTTTGATTTGTAAACTTTTTTAATTTTTGGATATAGCTTATTTGTGTTAAATTATTTTAAAATTCATTTTTAAAAATACATATTTTCAACCAGCTGAACACAGAAAGCTTAACTGTCCGAATTGTTTTTTTGGATAAATTTTTATTTAAAATAGAAAAAATTAATTTTTTTTTTTATTTTTAAAAAAAAAAAAAAAAATTAAAAAAAATATATATTAAAAAAATTAAAATATATATATATATATATATATATATATATATATATATATATATATATATATATATATACATAATCTACAAATTTTTGTCCCAACTATAAAATGGAAATGTACCCTTAGTTTTAATAAGGGTTGTTTTTTGATTTCTTACCTACGTTAAACTAGGTTTAAAGCTTCAAGAACAGTACTATTATTTCTTTAACACTTTCATTTTCATACATTTTTCACGTAACACATTTTTACATAACTATATTAAAAAATACTTTAAAATTTATTTTCATTTTTATTTTTATATGCGGTTGTGTTTGGTGTCTAAAGCTCAACTAGTAAAATTTGGACGCCCAACCCAAGCACATAGAGAAATAAAAAAGAAAATAAATTTTAAAGTAAAAAAAGAAGTAATACAGTTATGTATTAAAATGAAAATGTTATATACTTAGTATTGTTCTTGAAGTTTTAAAGCTAGTTTAAAGTAGGTAAAAAAACCAAAACATTATTTTTTAAACTAAGGGCACATTTCCATCTTGTAGTTGGGAAAAATACGACTGACAAAGACAGCAGGATCGGTCAAAACGTTTCAAAAATAAATTTTCTGGCGATGCTTCAACACCAGTGTTTCATTCCGAACCACCCCAAGAAACATTTCGTCAGTTGACGTATGACAATATTATTGTACAACAAAAAAAACTAAGTATTGTGCAATAATAAAATTCTTTATATTTTATCAGATCGGTAGTCGTATAAGTATAAGACCAGATACGCCTAAACGACGCCCAAAAAGGGTATCAACATCGGAAATCGTAACAAAAATACAGGACATGGTTTTGGAAGATGGTCGATTAACATGGAGATAGATAGTAAAAGCCTTAGATATTCCGTTAAGCAGGTAAGCAATATTTTGCCTAAAGTTTGGTTGCAGAAAGCTGTGTGCCCACTGCGACTTTTTCAGCAACATAGGAGCGTTTTAGAAAGAATAAAAAGAATTTTACTAGATCACTATGAACATGACTCTTGTCTACTACAATGATCCTAAATCAAAACAAGATGCTAATATGCTGGGTGTGAACTCAGTACTTCGGCTCCGAAGCAACTTAAGGTCCTGAAATTGACTAAAAAGGTGTTTAAGCATTTTCGGGATGAAAAAGAAAGTTTTTTTTTATAAATTGCTCCTCAACTGGTAAAACAAAAACCTTTATTATTTTTATGTTCTGGATTAGGTGGATATAAGAATTGTTAGGAAAAGATCTAGTCCAAAGCAAAAAAATAATTTCTTTTTAAAACAATACACCCTCTCACTCATAAAGAAACAAACACAAAAATTAGTAAATTAAAGTACCAATTGTAACATTTACCCCACTTGACAGACTTTTTCATCGAACTAAAAGGTAATAGCTGCCGTGGAAGCGTATCTGTGGCGAAATCCATAAATTAAAAGATCATTGGAACCAGTGTAATAAACTTAAGGGAAATTATGTTGGGTAATACTCGTATATAAAAGAAACTTAAAAATAGCTAAACCGACTTAAAAAAAACTACTCAAAATTATAAAATACTATTTTTTATATATACTTAAACAAAATTAACTAACAAATACGAAATCGAAAGTGGGTAAAAGAAATATTATGAGCCAACAACAAATAAAAAAAAATTTGGCCCCCAATTTGTTTCGTACCTACTTTTTTTTTCGTTTTTGTTGGGTAATTTAGGGTATATACAGGGTTATCCAAATTAAGTGTCCACCATTGGTAACTTTGTTATTAGTGAAAATACAAAGTTGTTTAAATTAGCAAACTAGTAGCATTTTTAACACTGGTAAAAACGAGAAATAAAAAAACAATTGAAAATCGTTATTTTGATTTTTTCAGTAAAATAACATTTTTTTAATGGAAACCCCTGTATATTATATTTTTTTCTGTTAAAACATCAAATTTTAAACAAAACAGTTTTTAATGACTTTTCTACTAGCTTACAAATTGTTGAAGTTATGGCCCCCAATCTGAAACAATTAAATTGTATCGACAAACTTTATTCTACATCAATTCATAATCTTACAAAATAAAATAACAATTTTTTTTTAAAGAAGATGCTCGAAAACACCACTTTGTTCTTCAAAACATTTTTGGGCAAGTTTTTCAACTGCTCGAACTGTCTTAAGTATGGTCCTACCATCTATCTGGGTTATCTTTTCCCTAACTGCAGTCTTTAAAGCGTCGACAAACTTTATCGTACGTAACGTTATCGTACCTTCGCTTGTAAATTTGGTTCTTTAAGTAACTCCACAAGAAGTAATCAAGTGCCACTGGATTGGGCCATTTGTTCCTATCCACTGATCATTAAAAGTAGTACTTAGAAAATTATATGTATCTCTGGAGTTGTGGGCAGATGCGCCATCTTGCTGAAAATGCAGATGATGTCTACTTATAAGATCCAATTCGTCTAAGAAATTATTCAGAATTTCTGTCATAAATTCCACATATCTTTCACCAGTTAGGGTGCCCTCATAAAAGAACCGACGAACCATTTTCAAACCAATTATACCGCATCAAACGTTGAAACTGACACGGACTTGTGGACGTCTTGGATGTACTAACAAAAGATTTTCTCTTGACCAATAATGGTGGTTTTTTCTATTAAACATTCCAGAATTTGAGAAATTTGATTCATCTGTCCATAAAATGTAGCGAAAGATATTTATATTTTGGCGACAGAAGTTGAAGTTGAAGAACTGAAATTAGAGTCCTTGAGAATATCTGGTATTGAATTCTCACGATAAGCTTGGAAATATCCAATAACTGCAATTTCCGTGGCCTCGCTTTTTGTGAATTCTTTTTTTGCCCTTGTTTTAGCAAAAACATTTTCGTTGCCCCTAAATTTTCGATAAAGTCTCAGAAAATATCGTTCATACGGTTGAATGCGAGCGGGATATAATTCACTGTAGTATTCTCTTGCTCTCAAGGAGGATTTTCTGTACACTAAATAGCATTCTAACATATCACACTTTTCTTCATGAGAGAACATTTTACTTTAAATTAATGACTGACACAATAAAGCTTATAAACAAGTATTTAACAAACACACTAATGTTTGACATTATGTGATTTTATCATTGTTTTTCAAAGCCTTCTGGTTGCGAGTATGTCCAGTTTAGCTATTTTTCGCTTATCTTAATGCCGTCAAATTGCGAAGGCCATGTAGTTTTCATAGCCGTCTTAATATTTTAATACTGCAAATAATTAAAAATATTTATTGTTATTTTGACGTTGTCTTTGACTCTAGCGGAAAAGTCATTATAAACTTTTTTGTTTAAAATTTGATGTTTTAACAGAAAAAAATATAATATCCCTGTATATTCCATTCCATTTAAAAAAATGTTATTTTACTGAAAAACTCAAAAATACGTTTCTCAATTGTTTTTTTCTATTTCTCCTTTTTACCAGCGTTAAAAATGCTACTAGTTTGCTAATTTAAACAACTTTGTATTTTCACTAATAACAAAGTTACCAATGGTGGACACTTAATTTGGATAACCCTGTATAAAAATATTATTTCCTAATTTTATTTTTTAAATTGGTTTATTTTTGTTTAATTAACTTTTTATATCATAATTATCAGTTTTAACAAAAAACTGAAATACTTTTTTGTAGTAGGTACTAATAGGTTTGTTGTAAGTATTTAAGATCTTGGTTAATTTAACCAAGATCTTGAGATGTTTCTGCCCTTTGATACCACACCCGCTGCGCGTATCAATAGGCTAGGCCGTTACGCCTACACGTATTGGTGTCCATATTATAAAAACTATTGAACCGATATTGATGAGATTTTCACTGTTTCCTAAGTTAAAGTAAATATAAATCAATAAAAAAAGAAAAGTCACAATCCGATTATTAGTTTCGGAGAAATGCGTGGATAAACATACATTCTTACAAACACATACAAATATACCTTCAAAAATTTTGTATATTTATTTGGAAGCTCCAATATATTATCATATATAAATATTTTGCAATTCCAGCAATATTACATACATAAGTGTTAAATTAATAAACTCTTTTGTTTTTAAAGTGGGTTAAAAATGTGTTTCAAACCAAATACAGTAGAACCTCAATAAGTCAAACTTCGATAACATAAAAACCTGGGCAACTTATTTTTTTTAATTTCCTGTCCTTTAAAGCAAAAAACCTACGTTACTTAAAGTTCAAAAACTCTATAACTTAAACAAACAATTTTACCATTGACTCTTGATAACTTAAAGTAGTACCCTCGGTGTCCTCCATAACCAGTAACTTATCGTATGTACGTATACAAACAAGGTTTTCTTTGACACTTTATTGCCTTGAACTTCAGTTTTATACTAAAATAGCTCGTTAATACAAATATAAAATTAAAAGAAAATAAAAAAAACGTAAAATGATACTAAAATTGACTACGCTAATATATCCTCTAAGTAAATATAGTTAAGTCAACATTTGAATTTTTTAAAAATCGCTAATTTCAACTCTCGATAGGTAAAAAACTTGATAACTTAAAATTTTTATTCTTTTCCTTGAGCTTTAGCTTATCGAGGTTTTACTGTAATCGTGTTTTTCTTATTGAATGACAGAAATGATTAAACAACTTTAAATTTTTTAACCAGGACTTAGAAATACTGACCTTAAACTAACATAAATGGTTTTTACTCCAAAGAAAACAGAGGACATTAATCAAACCCCAAAGGTCGGAGCGCTCCATGATAATGATTTGTTTTGTTGGTTTCGGGGATTTAGTTTGGTTTTTGTAGACTGATATAAATAAAAGCAAAGAAAATGATTAAATTTTAAATAAATATCCAAAAGTATGTTTACAGGTACTTATTAGCTTTAAGTATTAATTTACAGAGACATAGTTATGTTTGTACCAAGAGTTTAGTATCCAAGAGATGGCAATCACATGGTGATAATTCCGGACTATAAGGTGGATGTAGATGATACTTGTAGTCATTAAGGCGGTATAAGGTCGGTTATCAGGTAATTGATTGTCATGAGTGTTAAGGAGAAATTGTGGTTAGCAGACCAAGCTTTATCTGTAAAAAAAGAGTTGTAGATGTATGAGGTGGCAGGCATGATGTATACAACAAGAATAGAAAAATACTTCTTTTCAAACAATATATCCAAAAAATTAATAAATAGACCAACTGTGAAAAAAATAAAATGTTTTTTTTTCTATTGGTAACTATTAGTCGTAAAGAAAAAAATTGTAGAAAGACAAGGTTCCATAACTAAATTTTCAACAAGGTACGATTGGTTAGAAATCTTAAAGTTTATTTATTACCCAGCAAAAAAAAATGTAGTTTCTTGCATTAATTTTTTGGACCCTTTGATTTTTTGAAGACCTCCATATTTAGCCAAAAAAAATTTATATAATAGTTTTTTTCTCTAAAATCATTAAATTAGTAAAATATTAATAGAATTTCATGTGCAACTATGTGCAAAATGTTAATATCTTTTATTATTTATATAGGTGCTTGCCCCAAACGACTGTCAACTTTAAGTAGCTTGTATCTTGGCAACCAATTAACCAATTAACAATTTCAAATATCACAAAAAGCATTTTTTATAGTACTTTTAAAACATATTTTTAGTAAAATTTGTTATTAAAATTTTGAGAAGCTATTCGTTTGTTGCTGAGGATGCCCAAATGATTTGATTTTTATTTTAAAAATGGTTCTAAAAGCTTAAGATTTTTAATATATGTCAACAAAAAGATCACACGTCTAAGTTTCTTATTCTGGAGCGGTGTGCAAAATTGTAACATTAAAAAAAAATGGATTTCAAAATTATTATGAAAAACTATCGAACTAAATTTAATGAAATTTGGTATAATGTTTCATCATAGCATAATGTTTTCTGTCAGTCAAGTATTAAAGTCTTTAGAAAAATCTAGAGAATTCAAAAAAAAATCACGCAAGAAACTAGGCATTTTGTCAATCATTTTTTGTAATAAAATTAATTATGAAACTTTTTTCTTTCTACAATTTTTGGCTCTGACCACAAAACCTATAGAAAACCGATAGATCTCCTACAGTTCGTCGCTAAACAAGAAAATAACGCTTTTCCGTGTGTGTGGGATTATGAATAGGACGAACAGTCCTTCTTTGAATGCTTTCAGAAATGTCGTGGGAGACGTTATTCCCTAGACATAAAAACAATATTCTAAAAAGGGAGATACATACAAAATATATAGATTTTTCTTCTTCTTCTCTGGGAGCCGTCTTGATTTACTACCAGAGGCAGCGCAGCCTCTTAGGGTTTTTGTGCCTAATCTCCCATTATCTTTTATACCAATCCTCCCATTAGTCTTGTTCCTTTTACAAGTCTGTACAACCCCGAGACTGGTTGGTTGATATATTCCTGTGGGCTCATTTCCGGTTGCCCAAATAATGCCTATCTTTTGTGATTTAATGCTTCACATTCGCACAGGATATTGTAGACTGTTTCTTCCCCCTCGTCGCACATTCTGCAACTTGGGTCCCCATTGTATGAGCCTATCTCGTGTAGGTGTCCTCTTAGTAATCCTACTGTTATGCGAAGTTTTTTTTCCTACTTTGTCTGGGTAGTTCTTCCTTCGTTTTTTTGGATGGGCCTCTTATGAAGCTTTTTCCATGTCTAATTTTACTGAGGGTTTTCCCAGTAAATTCCCGTTTGTTTCGCATCCTTCCCCCTTTTTTGCCCTCGTGGGGTTTTGGTCACCCAAGGAAAATTCTGGTCCAAAGTATGGTGTGGATGATCCCTGTCTTGCAAGCTCATCCGCTTTTTCGTTGCCTTCTGTTCCCGAATGTCCTGATACACACAAGAGAGTTACTCTGTTGCGTTCTCCCAGGACTTTCAGTTCTTTTTGGCATTTCCATGTCAGCTTGGACGTTACCTTGGGATTTACTAGTGCCAACAGTGAAGCTTGGCTGTCTGTTATTATGCAGATCCGCTTATTTTTATAAGCCCCCTTTTTTCGTACA
>JAHBCN010011710.1:0-28284 GCA_019359885.1 Listronotus oregonensis
AGGTGTTTTTTTAATTGTTGAAAATTAAAACTTTATTTTTAAATGAAGGTACTGGATTTTTTATTACGTATTTTAAGAGCTTTTAAGATCCCAAATCCAATGATGTTTCGCACTTATTCGGAAAAATCAGTTTAATGTTTTCCCCAGATCCCGCCAAAAATGTATTGTCTGACTCTCTCTAACATATGGTTTCTTATGAAAATTGCCATTAATATAAATTTTTGGAATAAGTGCAATACATTATTGGTTTTGGGAACTTAATTGCTCCTAAAATACATAATAAAAAAAACCAGGGCCGGTGTATAAATCTAATAACACTATCTTGTAGAACAGAAAAAGTAGCAATGGAAATGAAAAAGTTATTTTGTTACATCCATTCAAATAAAGTCATAAAAAAAGAATAAAAACGAAATCGCGAATAATCGGTTTTTTTCTAAAAGTACGTATTCGAAATTTTTAAAGTTCTAAGGATATATCTATCTCTTCAAGTTTCCGAGATCCTAATGATAAGACTCGAATTTGGGACACCCTGTGGGGTTATTGGATATTCAACTCTGTTGTATGGGTCGGACTTTATATCGTTTTTTATTAAGTCAAGAATAAAACTAAACTGTGCTTTTTTCAGTCTAAAATATTTTCTAAATTTAACTTTATCCTGTGGCTGATGTCGATTTATTAATGTAGTATAACAACCCTCATCGCGTCTTTGCTGAAATATTGGATATATAGGGGCATTGCTATGTTTCAGGTTGGCTAATTGTAATAGTATTTTGTTATCCTCTTTTTCTTTCAACAATAAATATATTGCTAGATCATCCATCACGACTCTTACCAAAGATTATTCCCTTTACGCTAATAATTTTGATATCGCGAGTTTGAGCCGCGGTCCTAAGAAACCACCTGATTAAACGGCGGCCGCATGCGTTAGTCGCATTGCGTTAGTCGTATGCGACGGCCGCGTGGAAGGAACCACACCTTAAAGCGTTTCCCCAACGGCAACTTCCAGATAGTAAAACCTTTGAGAGCGTAGACCGTAGATTTCGGGAAAGAGGTAAATTTTCTGATTTCTTTTTTGTAATGTTTTTGACAATAATGGTATTTAGGAAGTACGCCTGAGTTTGAGAAGGCAGTTTTACGTGCCGTGGGACAAAATCCTGGTATAAGTACCAGGACTATAGCAGCTCGATTAGGGGATAATCCTTCCAACAACACTGTGTGGCAGGTTCTCTCCGAACAATTTTTGTATCCGTATCATTTTCAACGTGTGCAAGCATTACTACCAAGAGATTTTCTGCCCCATTTGCAGTTTTGCCAATGGTATTACGAAAAGGTTAATAATAACACTCATGTATGGAGTAAAGAAAATCCTCACGCTTACGTATTATGTCGTCACCAGGAACAATTTTCTTTAAATGTGTGGATGGGTATTGTTGGTGACAATTTAATTGGGCCCTTCTTTTCTGGAAGATTAAACGGCTGCCAAAATAGACAGGTCAAATTCTGTACGAACGCCACTGGTGGAAATAAAAAAAATGTGGTGCACTAAAAAACGCTTCTTGATACATAGTACATTTATGCCAAATTTCATTAAAATATCTAAAGTTGTATTACAGATATTAATAATAAATGATTTATTTTTGAAAATTTTACCACCCTATATCTTAAAAGTTAAAAGTTTATGTGAAGTTTTCTTCTCAAAATTGTTCCAAAAATTGTTTTCTAAATATTGACGTACAATTAGAAAACACCCTGTATAATATACAAAAAATTACCAAGCGTGATATTTTATTTCTCGTAAACAGTTGATTTTATCGATGTCCACCTAGAATACCTTTTTTTTAGTTTAAGGTTAAAGCTATCCAAAAATAAGATTGTTGAGACAAAGGAAGTTTAAAGGTGTATGGAAGCCCAATACTGTAGAACAAAATTGTCCAGGCGTGCAGGGCAGCGGGAATCGGGGGATTGGCCCCGCAGAGTTTGCGCAATAAATAGTAGGTCAGAGCCGGATTTCCATAATTCTTTGTTACTATCTATAAAATTGACATCATCAAATGTCAAATTCAAGCATTCACTGTTTTTTTTTATTTTTTGCACAAAATTGTTGGTTATTAAACGATACTACCATAGAATATTTAAAATTATTGTGTAATATTGAATTTTATATCATCTGATATAATATGGAAAGAATAGATGGCGCCACTTTACAGCCTTCTATTTAAATGGTCGATATTTTTGGGAGTTTTGTATTTTTACCAAAAATCTTTGTAAATAAATAAAAACACGTTTTTTTAAAAATAAATTTCAAACATTGTATGATAGTTTCACAAATTTTCTGATAAAAGAGGGGCAAGATAGTGTAAATGAGTTTAATCTAATCCTAAGATTGTGGTTGAACATTAAAAAGTAAAAATTTGTGTAACTGCTTTTTAGGCATATACTAATAACAAACATTCATAAGACAGAATAACAGTGGTTAAAAATGTTTAGTAATCTTTGGTACCTAGGTATCCATTGTAACATTAACCGTTAAATATTATGTGTCTACAGTATGTCGAGCTTAAAAAGTTGATAATGTAAGTTTAAGAAATCAAAAATCTAATTTCTTTTTAAACAAATACAGAAAAAGCAAAAAGGAAATTTAGAATAAAATTGTACTTCTTTTTATTCAGTTAGAGGGACCTGTATATATTAAAATTTGCCTGGTCTGTCCAGTATTTAATAATTTTGATTCTTTAAAAGAATGTACTAAATTATTAAATGAATTAAAAGTACCTAAATGTAAACCTTATTTTTTTTTAATAATCCACAGAAATACACAAACATTGTGCAAATCATCTAAAAGATAGTTAAGATTGCCTTACTTTTCTTACTGCTATTTCCTATGAAATTTTCATTTTCTTTTATTCATAATTGATATATTATTATTTATTCGGTTACCTAACGTTACGTCTCATAAGAAGCACCTAATTTAAATCTAAGAAATACTTACCTAAAGTAAAAAATGCCGGGTATGTTACCCTTAGATTTGCAAGACAAAACCATACAACCTTTAGTCATTTTCTTACGATATTATAAGTAACAAACAATAAACACAAAATTATAGTCACAATAAAATTTAATAAACACTAATCACTAAAATAAGAAAGTTTTTATCAATCCAAAAAACTTCTGCAACCACCAAATATAATCACACAAAGCAAGACAATCAAAACTAATACTGCTTTCATAAAAGTATAATGTGTTGCCTAACTACACACTGATTTATCAGTGTGTCAGTAGGCAACACATCAATTATTTCGTGGAATTTCGTTATTGCGCAAAATCGGCGGGGCCAACTCTGACAGTTATTTTTATACTGGGCTGGACATTTTTTGATCGAATGGGCCATAGCATTGGGCACTGGGCATTGGACACCTTTAAACTTCCTTGGTTGAGCCTTTATCATACAGGTTTTAAAAAAAAATGCTCTTATTATATCAGAGCTAGTCCGTACCTGGCAAACTAAATAAGCCAAATATGATTTAATGGGTTCATTGTAAGAAGACTTATCTAGTAACCATCATATTAAAAAATATATATTAAATTACGCCCAGTATTTTAAAAGTTATTTAAACAAAAACGATTTCCAGAGGCGTCCGTTATGTACCTGTATCTCCGTAGGGGAGGCTCATAGGAATAAAGTTTATGGGAACTTGTCATAATATTTTTAGGTTTTCTATTAGATTCCGAGAGATTGCACACATATTCTGGGATACCCTGTATATATACGGCATCACACTCCCAGGAAATAAAATTATCTACGCCACTGTCCAAGGTAAAAAAAGAAAAAACTACTTTTTTTAAGAAAATATATTTAGCAGATGGGTTTTTAATGGACAAAGGAAAAGATTTGACGTATTTTTGTGTTAAAATACATTTTACGCAAGGAGCCCATTCCGTATGTTAAACGGCTTCTAAGATGTTCCACTTTCAACCTCATTGAACTTTGCTGTAAGTGAAACGCTCTAATGTGTTTCTATTGCATTTCCTGGTTAAATTACGACGTATGTAAAGTTTGTAAATTAAAAATTTGACAAAACAAAATACGCTTTAACTGGCAGGCTATCAAGAAATCATCGGATTTGTGACCTTGTAGAGCATCACGTGTATGAAAAAATAATACGATAAAGTAGTTGCTACTAAAACAATAAAAAATACGTTTTTATTTATTAATAGGTATATATTAAAAAGTGTGCGTCAAGACGGAAATATAAAAAAAGTAAGTTAGTTTAAATTTGAAAAATTTTACTGAAATTATAATTTCATGAAACAAATAGTCTAGTCGAGAAGTGTGTTTCCTGTGAAAAATAGTTAGAAGGCTTCGAAAAATATGAGCGATAGCTTAAGGTATGTTTGCTTCCACGCGGCCGCCGCATGCGGCTACTCATGTTTTTAAATGTGCCTGGTTTCTTCCAAGCGGCCGTCGTATGCGTCCGCTGTGAACGACTGCGATTGATGCGATTGGACTGCTGAAGAAGCAGTGTAGTCGCAGTCGTGTCTGCGACTGATATTTTGTTTGTGTTGTTCTGTGTGGAATGTCCGGTGTTTTTTTTTAATTGTTAAAAATTGAAACTTTATTTTTTAAATGACGTCCTGGATTTTTTATTATGTATTTTAAGAGCTTTTAAGATCCCAAATACAATGATGTTTCGCACTTATTTAAAAAACTCAGTTTAATGTTTTCCCAAGATCCTGCCAAAAATGTATTGTCTGACTCTCTCTAACATATGGTTTCTTATGAAAATTGCCATTAATATAAATTTTTCGAATAAGTGCAATACATTATTGGTTTTGGGAACTTAATAGCTCCTAAAATACATATTAAAAAAATCCAGGGCCGTTTAAAAAAACAGTTGATGATGGCAGCTCAAAGACGAAACGTCGGTTTATAAATCTAATCACACTATCTTGTAGAACAGAAAAAGTAGCAATGGAAATGTAACAGTTATTTTGTTACATCCATTCAAATAAAGTCATAAAAGAATAAAAACGAAATCGCGAATAATAGTTTTTTTTTCCAAAAGTAAGTATTCGAAAATTTTAAAGTTCTAAGGTGGCATTTTGATTAGCATCATATTGCGCAACTTTGCCTTCAATTAACCGACCTCGTATCTCTTCAAGTTTCCCAGATCCTAATGATAAGACTCAAATTTGGTACACCCCGTACAGATTTACCTTAATACAAAATTTTTTCTTTGGGGTTATTGGATATTTAACTCTGTTGTCTGGCTCGGACTTTATATCGTCTTTTATTTAGTCAAGAATAAAACTAAACTCTGCTTTATTCAGTCTAAAATATTTTCTAAATTTTACTTCATCCTGTTGCAGATGTCGATTTATTAATGTAGTATAACAACCCTCATCGCGTCTTTGCTGAAATGTTGGATTTATAGGGGCATTTCTATGTTTCAGGTTGGCTAATTGTAATAGTATTTCGTCATCCTCTTTTTCTTCTAATAATTAATATATTGCTAGATCATCCATCACGACTCTTACCAAAGATTATTCCCTTTACATTAATAATTTTGCTATCGCGAGTTTGAGCCGCGGTCCTAAGAAACCACCTGATTACACGGCGGCCGCATGCGTTAGTCGCATTGCGTTAGTCGCATGCGACGGCCGCGTGGAAGGAACCACACCTTTACTCGACGCGGAAGGCAAGTCTGAGAAAGGCGTTTTGAGGATTTTTTTCTGCCAATAAAAAGTGCAATTGTTATTAACAAGAAACGAAAAAAAGAAGCCCTATTGTTTTTTGATGATAACTCAAAAACCATAAGAGATAGTGGAAATGGCAGAAAAAATCCTTGAAGAGGAGAAAATTTCCAAAAAAGTTTTGACTCTTGGAATTTTATCTTCATTATTTATTATTTTAATTAAACACTGAAAATTGGCCTCCGCGCGACCTTTTTAATTGCGCGCTCGGCGTCAAATCAGAGTACGTCATACTAGAAAATTTTTTAGAGTATTAAATATATTTGTTAAATTTTAAGAAAAATATGGTGTATTTAGAAATTTTTAAAGAATTTATTTCCGTTTAAAATTTAACTTAACGTTATTTTTTCAACAAGTTAGACAACTGATAATTAACAAAATTGTTTTGAAATTTCGTCTTTATTGTACAGGGTTATTCATTTTAAAGTAAACAGGGCTTTATTTTTGAACTTCTTTGTACTTTTTTAAAAAACGAAGTCACTTCGTGTTTTTTTTCTGTAGGATTCAATAATCTAATCAAAAAACATTTGATACAAAAACAAAAGAGTTACAGCATGAGTGACGTATTTTTTAAATTGAATGCGTCGTAAATTTTTATATCAATGGATTTTCACGAGGAATTCGGTGACATAGGAGTTGCTGGGTTTATTTCATGCCGTTCTGCTGCAATTGTCTAAAAACTGCATGACACTATAAGGATAGTTTCACCTGAAAAAACCTGGCTGCCACAGGTCCCATGTGCTTATTTGTCAAAGTCGAGATTTTTAAAAATACGTTTTTATTAATTTTTGGAGTAGTTTTATAATGAGGTTTTTATCAGAAGTGCGGCTTTAAATTATAACTCTCTATTATAAATGTAGAGAAAACGCCAAGAAAACACAACGAAGATATGTCTTATTCGAAGAAGCAAAATCGTTACATATTAGAAAAAGGACTACAATGAGAAAAAGAAACCGGGATCGAGCTATTCTAAATTATTTTACTTTGTTTTTCATGAAGTCAATTACTGACGCAGTTAATGACTTGAGGTATGGCCCTGCAAGAAAAAGAGTAACCTATGCGACGACTGAGAGAACACTGAAATATTTTAAGTATCTTCCATGTCACGTTCTTCCAGTGCAGCATTTAATACGTGAACAAAAGAAACTTCGCTTTCAATTTGGTTCCAAATTTTAATCCATGAACAAGATAATGATCCTACCCTATTTCTAACGATTCTTTGGACGGATGAGGCTACGTTCACTACATCGAGAATGTTGAACCGACGCAATACGCACAGCTGGGCAAGACAAAATCCCAGGAAATTTCAAGACATTAAATACCAAGGCAGAGCTGTCAAAGTACTCTTAAATAGTACTTCAAGTACAAGTACCAAGCTTTTGATTTTTTAAAAATTACTTCAAGTACAAGTACCAAGTATTCATTAAAATGTACTTGCCTTTTCAAGTAAATTGAAAAAGTACTTGAAGTACCACCCAAGTATTTTGCTTGAAGTAAATCCAATTTTTTGAAGTAAATCAAAGTACTTGAAGTAAATCAAAGTACTTGAAGTACACCAAAGTACTTGAAGTAAACCAAAGTACTTGAAGTACATAAAAGTACTTGAAGTATTTAAAAGTACTTCAAGTAAAACAAATTTTACTTGAGTAGTATTTTTTGTAAGGAAGTTAGAGGGTTTGTTCCTCAAAACGGGGTTTTCCACTAACTCCTAAAAGCTTTAAGGACTAAGCGCTACGTCACTGGAAAGTAGGCCAGTCGGTAAAAACTATAGTTAGGAAAATAAGTAGGGTTGCTAAGTGTCCCGTTTTAAGTCGGGATCTTATGCATTCGATGTCCGAAATATTGTAAAATTAAATATGTAAATTTATGGCAACAGGCCTACAATGCCGTACTCGGGTGAGCGCTTGGGCCTTAAACTATTATAGGAAATATTGGTTCTTTCCCTGTGGTTGGCACCCAAAACCTATTCTTGGGAAATATTTTAATTTCCCATCAACACAAAATCAAGTTAGAACAACCTAACTTCAATTTTGATGTCGTTTTCATTTTATTAGTGAAAATTTTGTTTAAGTTGCCTATAAAAATACGGGGGTTTTCGTTCAAATGAAGGTAATAATAAACGCATTCACAATACTAAATAGTTGGGGAACCGCTCCATCAAACGTCAAATCGCACCAATAGAATATTCTTGAACTGTCACGTTTTTGACATTTTCAGGAGTGATTTGGAAACTGTTTCGTATCCTAAATGCGTTCGATAATAAAATTGTTATGAAAATGGCTGTTAGTAATCATTATTAAATATAACAAATTGGGTATCAAAATAAAGGATTTTACACTTGTTACACTTGTCTTGCTGTTGGATCCAATTCAAACGAGCGCTGTAATGCAATACAATAAAAACTGCAGCGGTTGCGCATATTTCTTGTTTTAACTTGTTTGTACGATTATCTAAGGCGTGTAAAGTCAAGTACTTGGTTGATTTTTTACTTCAAGTACTTTTTATTTACTTGAAGTATTATTTTTACTTCAAGTACTTTTTATTTACTTAAAGTACTTTTTTTACTTAAAGTACTTTTTTTTACTTGAAGTACTTTCTTTTACTTCAAGTACATCATAATACCTCAAGTACTTAAATAAATACTTCAAGTAATTTACTTGGTCAAATCAAGTAAAAATCCAAGTATTTTTATAAAAACTAACTAGTACTTGAAGTAAAATACTTGAAGTACAAAAAAGTACTTCAAGTAAAATTTTACTTGAAGTACCTCAAGTTTTGACAGCTCTGTACCAAGGGAGGTATTCTCTTCATGTCTGGTGTGGTGTGCTTAACAATAGAATTGTTGGGCCAATATTCTATGGGGGATCCTTAACTGGAGAAAGATATCTCAATCTTCTTAAAAGCGATATTGAGGAGATTTTAGAAGAATTGACACTCGAAACCTATCGCAAGATAATTTTGCAACAAGAGGGAGCGCCGCCCCATGCTGTTCGTTAAGTTGTGCAGTATCTCAATCGCCGATACGATCAGTGGATTGGTCGTTATGGCACTATTAGATGGCCCCTGATAGTCCAGATATTACAATTTTTAACACATTTCTATGAAGAATGTCGTTTACCAAAATGGGAACACAAACACGAAAGATATAAGAGAAAAAATTGTAAATGAAATTAATCGTCTTAACCAAGAACCTCAAATAATAACGGCGAGCTTAGAAAGGCTCAGGAGGGGTTATAGATCATGTTTCGAAAATAACGGGGGTCATATAGAACATTTAAATTATTAGTAATATTATATTTTTTTGTTATAAGTGTTCTTATTACCACCATATTTTATCTCGAATTATATTTTTTTTTCCGGTTATTGTAATTTTGCTGCTTAGAAATAGATATATTATTTTTAGCATATTAATAAAATTTGAATCCAGTCTTCAGATGAAAACCTTAATATAAAACTACTCCAAAAAGTAATAAACGTCTCGACTTTGACAAATTAACACATGTGACCTGTGGCAGCCAGGTTTTTTTGGGTGAAACTATCCCTATAGTATCATGCAGTTTTTAGACAATTGCAGCAGAACCGCAGAAAATTAACCCAGCAACCCCTATATCACCAAATTCGTGAAAATTTCTATCTACTGATACAAAGATATACGGGGTATTCCATTTAAAAAATACGTCACTCGTCACTCGTGCTGTAACTCTTTTGTTTTTGTTTCAAATGTTTTTTCTGATTAGATTATTGATTTCTACGGAAAAAAATACACAAAATGGCTATACTCGTTTTTTAAAAAAGTACAGGGAAGTTCAAAAATAAAGCCCTGTTTATTCTAAAATGAATAACCCTGTACTTTTAACACTTTTATCATAAATAACTATTATTTTTGTAGTTTGTAATTTTTTTTCGTATATCTGCATTTTTATTTGCTATTGCTAATGTTAGATTTTTAATAAAAATATTTTTAAGGGTAATCCTGGGGTTCCGGGATACGGGATTTGATTTTCAAACAAGGAGATTTTTAAACGCGATACCCATCCTGAAAAATGAAAACCCTAATTTAAAGTATAAATAATGTTTATATTTTATTATTATTATTAATTTCCGAAAAAAATGGTAAAAATGTGTCATTACAACAATAAAAATACCGATTAAAATAATGTTATTTTGACACGCCTGAAGAAAAAACATTTAGGGTGGCCCCTCTTTTTACTGAAATCGGTTATCTAACAAATATTAAACAATAATCAAATATTGATAAAAAAAAACTGTTAGCGCAATAAATAATTTTTTCAAATATCTTTTATACGTAAACAGGAAATAAACGCAAACACCAACTTTATTTGTTATCGGTACCAGATAGTTTTAAGCCAATTGTTTTCATTTATCCACACGGATTTGCGTGATTTTGCTCCTGCCCTGTATGGAGGTCTATTTTTCAATCTCGAATTTATATTGATGCATACAATATCAGTACAATGCCATTAAATCTTGGCCAAATTTTTTTTCAAATTTTGACTTTTCTGTCATTTTTTGTAAATCGCTCTTTTTTACCTTGTTTTACTTTTAATTACTATAAATAAAGCAAAAGGTGAAAGAAAATACAGGGTGGCCGTCCATATTTTGACCCATTTTGATCGCGAATAACTTTTGAACAAACAAAGATATCAAGATGCGGTTTTCGCAAATATACTTATATTTCTTTAAAGTTTATTCTCGTATCTTTACCATTTTTATGTGACATTCCATTAGCTCAAAAACAAAATAGCCGATTTTCCGATATAGGACAACTTTGTTATTTTAAATGGAACACCCTGTATATGTTTCAATATTTTTAAAATTTATTCTTTCCGCTTTAAAAAAATGTAACACAAGCTATGGTTATCTTAAAAAATAACGCATTTATTGACCTCCAAAGAATTGACTGTATGTCGAATAGGAATATTATTTTAAAAGGATTTTTTGAAAAGTCGCCTGTGGAAACAAAGTTATCTCGTTTCCATAACAGCAACAAGCCTCACTGTCAGCCATTGTTGGTCATTTTTGACAAGTTATTTTGATTAGGAAGCGCAAAATGTTCTCGTTAAGCGAAAAAGGAAAATGTGTTATTATGTTTGCCGAAACCAAATCAGTAAAAGAAACCCAGCGAAGACTTAGAAACATGTTTAATAAAGCTCCACCCACAATAAATTCAATTAAAATCTGGTACAGAAAATTCTGGAGTACAGCCCGTGAAAAAAAATTAGTAAACAATGAGAATTTGCTAAATAAAACGTTACAAATTCTGGAGATAACTCAGGAAGATCCAACATTGTCAACAAGAAAAATCTCAAGTTCAGTCCATATTCCTAAAACTACAGTACAAGAAATCATGAAAAAAGAACTTAAATTAAAGCCATACAAAATTCAAATGTTACAAGAAATAAAAGAAACTGATTTTCCACAAAGGGTGGAATTTTGCCAGAGAATTCAAAATTTAGTAAGGAACAATATACATTTTTTGGATAGACTAATAATGTCAGACGAAGCCACATTTCACCTCAATGGAAAAGTAAATAAGCATAACTGCAGGTTTTGGGCAACAGAAAATCCTCGACAATATAACGAACACGTTAGAGATTCGCCAAAAGTCACAGTCTGGTGTGGTATGTCAAAGCAACTTTATGGGCCATTTTTTTTCATGAACCAACTGTAACCTTGGACTTACGGATGCAAAAGAAAATCTATTGAATTTCGTCTATTTTCAAAAAGATGGGGCTACACCACATTATGCTAACATTACCAAGGATTCACTGACCAACGTTTTTGGAAACCGGTGGATTGGAGAGGGGCCCTATTTCCTGGCCACCTCGTTCACCAGATTTGACTGTTCCAGATTTTTTTCTGTGGGGATATGTGAAAGAGAGGTGTTATAGTCCATTCCCCAAAATTTAGAGCAATTAAAAATTAATATCCGAAACATAATAGAAAATATTCCTGAAGAATTTTTAGTAAAATAGTTTTAATAAGTTTTTTTCGAATTTAAATAAGTGCGTCGAAGTCAGCGGAAGGCATTTTCAACATTTACAGTAGTTTTTTAAAAAGTAATGTAACCTTATTGTAACTATTATTTTGTGAATAACCTAAACCCTTTTTGGATCCTTTTTTGTAACATATGAAGCAAATTTTAATTGTTAAATAATATTGTTGGTCGACATGCAGTCAATTTTTCAAAAGGTCAATAAATTTGTTTTTTGAGATAACCATAGCTTGTGTTCATTTTTTTAAAGGGGAAAGATTAAATTTTAAAAATAAAAAGGGAAACATTTTTAACAGGGTGTGGGAAGAAAAAACTTTAAAGAAATATAGGTGCATCTGCAAAAACTGCATCTTGATACCTTTATTTGTTCCAAAGTTATTCTCGATTAAAATGGGTCAAAATATGGCCGGCCACCCTGTATTTATATTTTATAAAAACTAGTAAATTACCAAATTAATTAACAATTTAATAAATTCAAACAAATTTAATATTTTATTGTGGCCCTGTTTTTTTTTCTGAGACAGAGTTTAGCCTTCCGACGCATCGAATGGACCAAAGCCCGGACGTAGTCCGGATTTCCTGTTAGCTCAGTCCACGCCTCTAAAATTTTATCCTTAAGTTCGTTTACATTTTGCGGCCTAAACTCGCCTGTTTCCTATTGTTTTTTAACTAATAAGCCCAGAACATTTTCCATAACATTTAAATCCGGACTACAGGCGTGCCACGGTAAAACCCTGGTACGCTGGTATTCCATCCATTCATTGACTTGCTGGGTCGTATGAATGGGAGACTTATCTTGCTAAAAGATAAAATTTCTGTCCGGAAATCGATCCAGTACATTTGCAAAAGATATTATAAATTAAATTCATTCTAGTTTTGTTTATTTGCTTGGTTTTGTTTTCGTTATTTAAGATTTGTTTAATTATGTTTTGACAAGAGTACAGATGTTAAATTTATTACAGAGTCGCTGCATTTTAAGCGATAAGTCAGGAATGTATATAGATCATAGCTGCATTTTATTTGTTTTTATTTAATAAAATTTAACTTATGTAAATCTAATTTAATGAAAAATTTAAAACAGCACCTCACCAACGAAAATGGAACACCAGCACTTGAGATGTGCGTATTTTGTTATTAAATAACAAACAATTTGCCGTCATGATGCAAAACGTTTTAATGGCATGACTATTCAGAAACTGATAAAACCATGTAATTTTAGGATAATGGATACTTTAAATATTACCTTATCAATCATGCTACTTTTGCCAATTTTCAATGTTTTGATTCATTTAATGTTTGTTGCAGGTTACCTACATTAGGTTCTAATTAGGTGATATGAGATAAACATCTTTAAAACTACATAAGGAAAAATGGATCCCATCGGGTGAGTGCGTTTAGAGTATTTTTTTTAACAAATACCTCATAGTTATTTATGATGTAAGTGCTAAAAGTGATATTTTATTTTGTGAGAAGGGAAGTTTGCCTTCGAACAAAATAAAATCACTTTAAGAACGTATATCTTAGACTATTTTTTCCACAAACACCATTAAAAGTCGAAATTTATGATTTTTTTATCGTCGACATTATTATTATTTTTTGAATTTAATTTTATCTAATTTATCTATAAAATAAGTTGCTAAGAAAAAAATATAATTTGTTGATTTGTCTTTGATGACAAGTAACGCCAAATAATCGCGAATTCTTGTTTAATAGAAAGTGATCAAGAAAATGAATTTCTTCTGGTGAAAAACGAAGAAGCTACTTTTGAATTATTGCCTAGTAAGTCAAAGTAACAATACGAATTTACATACGATGGTTTCTTAAAATGGTTTGATCAGAAAAATGTTAGTGACAAGAATGCTAGTGAAAAGTATAAGCAGATATTACAAGCTAGTTGCCTTCTTAAAACAAAAAAGTCTAAAATATTGACAAGAGAACATATCGACAAATTTCTCGCAGAAGCCCCGGGTGAAATATATCTTATGCAAAAAGTGGTCGCAATTTTCGATGTATTTGAAGCATAGATATATAAGCAAAGGGAGATAAAACTGTTTACAATTAAAAGCAATCAAACATTGAAATAGTGTCTACCTCTCTAGACCACTTTTATGGTCAAACGTGCTTGATACACATGCACCCTTTCGATTGTCCTTTATTGGCGAATTTTTAGGATATTGCTTTATTAATATTTTCTTTTTAAATTCTTAAAGAGATCACAGATCATAACATGTCGTTATGCAATAACTTAGTAGCAGCGACAGAAATATTCTTTTATTAATTTTTTTTTTTGCTTTATTAATATTATTCTCAAAAATAATCATAACGGAATATTAACGGTCAAGATGGGCAACACTGCTTTTTGTAGTTTATTCATAATTTTTGTACGCTAGGGTCACGAAGGTCGCCGGTCAGCTAGGAAGTAAATTTTTTTTTTGTGTTGTGAGGCGATGTTGCATTTCGTTTAAACTAGCCCCAGAGAGATTTGTGTTTTTAAAGTGCGGTTATAAGAGGATTTTCTTAATATTTTATGTATTATTTTTAATAAACAGACTAAAAATGGTTGTGAAGTGCTAGGTTTGGGAAAACTGGACTCGTAATAAAAAAAATCTTTCGTTTCAATAAGTTTAAACAGTTCTTTTATAAAACTTCACTTCATTGACGGCAATACCATTGCGAACAAATGACAAATTTTTTTTTTTAATACCTTTTATGTTATATTTTTTGCAGATTAACAACGATTGTTTTCTTTTTTTTTAGCATAAAATTTTATTATATAACTAACGAAAAAATTGTTTAAATATTTTATAATCGATTGAAAGTAAATCAAGGTATAGTTTTTGTTATAAAAATTTTTTTTGATTAATATAGCATATGAACGATTTCAATTATAAAATTTGTTTTGGTTTCCCCGTTAACCTGGAGAAAAAAATGGTTTTCCACTTGGATTTGAAAAGAATATGCAGTTACCACAAATTGTCGAAATCGTTAGATTATTTTGATCCTTGTGATATTATCAAAAATGGAAATGAATAGTTAGTTAAATATTCTTGGATTAGTTAAGAATACTTTAATATTGTTACTGAATACAATAAATTATATGCAAAAACAGTGATATTTTTTCTTGTAATCAAAAAACATTAAAAACATAAAAGTTAAAAATACCTATTTAATTTAGAAAATGAAATTTATTTCAGGAAAGGGTCCTAATAAGGGATTTTTTATTTAAATCCAAACCCAAATTTTAATTTTCCAAAACTCCCAATTATATTTTCATATTCTACTGAAATAAACTTTTTTTTGGCTTAATTTTCTCCTCTCACTTTTACAAAATGGAATTGCATGCGGTTTTGATCTCATTAGTGAACTTTGAAGGTGGCTATCAGATGATTTGTTATTCCCTTTTATGACAAAAAATTAAATCTATAAAAATCGGTGGATAGCGATGAAGACAAAAACACGGGCAATTCGATAAAGTTAAAAAACTGATTTAACCCTTTATGTATGGTTAACGGTTAACAATGCCAGTTTCCAGAAGTGTCGCTTTATATGATAAATAAAGTTTAATTATTGTATTGAACCAATAGGTTTTATTTACTTGCACATTCCTCGAAACAGAACAAAAAAAGTTGTCATGGAACTTTATTTGGACTGAGTCTCATAAAATAGATATTTTGATAATAAAATAAAAAATATACTTTAGTAATTTTCTATAGATAAAAGTTTTTGGAAACGAACTACGCCACGGTGGCCCGCCCGTTTTGGGCTGCTAAACATTTGCGACGTTGCCGAGGGAATTTTTTTCGGAAGTCCTTTTCTTACAAATTATGAATGTTTGATGCACAACAAAAGCCAATTTATGAATGAACGATTATATCTCCCTTTTTCTTATATATCTATGATTTGAAGCCTGTCGTCGAGAAGAACGGTGTAATTTGACATTAAATAGCATCAAAGATTTGGGAAACTTCACTTATTGTACATATACCAGACACAAAAATAATGTGCAACGAACCTTTGTAATTAGTGGTACCTTGTATATGAACTATTATAAAAAGTACATATTATACAAAGTACATAGCCTTCGTCCACTTAATATTAATCATTTAATAGTTTTTATAAAATGTCCATAACTCCAGTTAAAATCAACACATTTGGTAAAATGCCTGCCCAAATGGCTTAATTTCTAAATTTGCCTAATTTCTATCTTTTTCATTGGACATTGCTTTCATTGTTTCAGCTAGTTTGTTGGCGGACTCTAGTGCTAATCTTACTACAATTAAGATACACAGTGGACGAAAGTCCAGTACAGTAGCAGAGGGTTAAATATAGAAGACTTACTACAAGAAAAAAATGCTGATCAAATTTTGTCCAAAACTTTGTGGATGACATTGTTTCCCCCCTGGAAATATGTTACTTAAATAAATTTAGTAACAAACACCAATGAGATTGGCTGAAGTTTTTATTCTAATTGTTTTTTCAGTAATTGTACTTTCCCAAATTTAATAAATAATTTATTTTAATCTATGTGTTACGTCCATATAATTTCAACCGGGGTTAAAGAAAACACTTTTTTGCACAAGTGCTAAAAGAAATTCTTTTTAACAAGGGTAATAAAAATGACATTTTAGACACTGACATCATGCACTAAAAATCAAACTTTTACTGACGTTTGTAGATTTTTTTTTTTTTTTTAAACTTTGCTGTTGCATTTTTCTCTGTTTGTTTACATTAGGCTATAAACAAAGTCAGGCGAATTGTAGGTTTTATTTAAATTTCTAGGTTAGAAAATTTTACAAATGTTTATATTGTTTGTTTGTTTCCTTGATAGCTTTATTTTTTTTTTATTTTATAAACCCAGACATATGTTGAAAGTGTTTAAACGACCCCAGACAGATTTTGCAATAGATTAAAATAAAGATATTTTCTTATCGAAAAACTATATAACTAAAAATATCACTATTTTTACTGAATAAAAAGCACTAGGTTTTATTTTATATTTTAAATAAAAGTATATATATATATATATATATATATATATATATATATATATATATATATATAATATAATATATATTATATTTATATATATATATATATATATATATATATATATAATATATAATATATATATATTTTCCCCGGGAAAAAAAGGGGGTTTAAAGAAAAATTTTTTTTTTTTTTATAAAAAAGTTTTTAAAAAAAAAATTTTTACTTCTAAAGTAAGATTGGGATGGCAAAACATTTTTCCCCGGGGAAAAATTGAAAACCCAAAATGGAAAAGAATGTGATTTATTTGAGAAGTTTTGGAAAAAAGTTATTAGGGTTGTTAAAAAAATTGATAGTCTCAAATACCAAATTTAAAAAAACCCCTATTTTTTTTTTGGATTAAATTTATTTTAATATGTTTTAAAATTTTTAATGAAAAATTTTTTACTTTTTTGCTTTAAGAACATTTAAAGTGAAAACTGGGTAATGAATTACAAAAGCAAAAAAAAAAGTTGTCACATCAACGCCTACTAGCAAAAAAATTTGGAATTTTTAAATTGATAAAAAAATTTTAACCAAAAATAAAAAAAAGGGGGCCGATTTTTTAAAAATTTGGGGATTGAATTTTTTGATTGAAAAATTTTTTTCAGTAACATTTCCATATTTTTGAAAAAAGCATTTATTTTTAAATTTTTTTTTTTTAAATTTTCTGAAACCGCGTATAAAATATATTAAATGTTTTACCCCAATCTTACTCTAAGAAGAGCAAAATTTTTTTTAAAACAACTTTTTCGATAAAATTAAAAAAAAATTTTTCCTATTCAACACCTTTTCTGGGGACACAATACGTCCAGGGAAAAAGGTGTTGAATGAAAAAATTCTTTTTTTATTTTATCAAAAACCTACTTTAAAAAAAAATTGTGTATTTTAAAAGAGGGAAAAAAAAAAATTTTTACGGATTTAAAAATTGAAAACAAAAATTCAAAGGGCTTTTTTAAAATAGAAAAATTACTAAAAAAAGTTTTCAAAATAAAAGATATTCCAAATCATTTTTAAAAAAAACGGCCATTTTTTTAATTTTGATAAAAATTTTTTAAATATTATCAAATTTCCAAATTAAAAACTTTTTATTGTACTAGTAGGCGTTGATAGTGACAAGTGTATGGAATTTGTTTTTAAAATTTTTTAACCGCGAAACCTAGCTTACTTAACAAAAAAATTTGATAAAATTAATATTAAAAAATTTAAATTGGTATTAAAATTAATTTTAATCACAAATAAATAAAAGTAGGCCGATTTTTTTTAAAATGGGATTAGAGACTACCTTTTTAATTTTTTAAAACTTTTCCTAGTAACTTATTTCTATATTTTACAAATAAATGCACTTACTCTTGTAATTTTAAGTTTTTTTAATTTTCTGAACACCGGATAAAATATGTCAAATTTTTTATTCCAATTTATTTTTAAAAAGTAGCAAAATTTTTTTTCAAGAGTAGCTTTTTTGATAAAATAAAAATAAAAAAGTTTTTTCTTCAAACCTTTTCCGTGGACATACTGTTTTTTTATATATATATATATATATATATATATATATATATATATATATATATATATATATATATATATATATATATATATATATTATATATATATATATATAGAATTAGCCAGTATAATACTTTTTAGCAGCTTTAAAAAGCTACACAAATGTACAGCCCAGAAAATTTTTGGTTCATTGTCTGTAACAAGATAAAGAAAAAACTTTTTTTTTCCAGAATTTTTTAAATTTAAGGATTGAACTTATAACTCAAAAGTATTTATTATAAATTAAGGAAATTAACAAATTTAAGATTTTTGTTTTCGTAAAAGGGAAATACACAGATTATTAAATGCAAAAATTGTAAATTAGAAATTTTGAATCAGATACCGTTACAATTTGTACTGCCTTTTTCTTCTTAAAAAAATTTTTAAAAAAATAAAAAATTTTTTTTTAAAAGCGTTTTATCATACTAAATAAACCCGCATCACATAAGATTTTTTTAAAATTTTTTTTAAATTTCACTTTGACATCATATTCTGCTTAGATCAAGATGCAAATTAACGAAAAAAAAAGTTCACGTGTGAATCCATCAATTTTTTTTTCCAAAAAAAAAAAGGTGGGGGTTTTTTCTAAAATATTTAAAACAAAATTTTAAAAAATTTTTTTAATGAGTTTTATCAATATGAAAATTTAAATGTATAAATAATTTTAATTTTTGCCCATTTTTGAAAATTTTTATCACTGCAAAATAAGAGTCACACAATCTACATAAAACTTTTTAGTTTTGTAATGCTTTTCAGATACATTTTCAAAGTAACGCCATATAAAATGTCCAAAAAACCAAATTTGACTATTGAAATTTGATCTATCTATTTTCAAAAGATAGTTTGTATTTAAAAGTTGTATCAAATGTATACGTTTATATTAAGAAAATATTTTAATTAATTTAAAGCACACGAAAAGGATATGTCATAAAGGTATTTGACAAACAATATGTATCTAAAGCTTTTATTTAAGTTATAAAACGTAAATAAAATTATTAACATAATTTTTTGTCTTTCAGTTCCAGTTGTTATAATTTGCAGTAAGTAGGTTTCAATAATTTTTCGGTGTTGGAATTAATTAATTTATTTGTAGATTTTTTGGTTGAAGCTTTAATTGTTGTTGTTTTTTCTTTAAATTTTAATCATATTTTTTTTTTGTGTGACTAACGTATTTATTTAGAGTAATATACCTGCAAAAGCAAAGTTGGGTTTTTTCTAGTTAAAAAAAAATGTTTTAAAAAACTTTTTAGTCAAACATTTGCTTGGTTTTGATGCATATGTTGTGTTGGTGTTGGGATTGTTTAAAGGGTAAAAAGCAATTTGGTTTATAGAAGAAAAGTTTTTATCAAGACAACCCACCTTCTGATACAGTTCTCAATAAATCGCGAAAATCAGTGATTTAAAGCATGAAATTTTGCAACATCCACCCTATTTATCAGATTTAACTTCTGGCTGTTTTCGCCTCTCGTAAAATTTAGACGTAGAAAAATTTTAAATTTTATTGTACGAAGAGGTAATAGCAGTTGTTAAAGCGTATTTCAAATGTATTCTTGTTTTTCAAATCAGGAATGGAATACAGAAACAAAAAAAAAACACCGAAACAAGCTTATCAAAGTTCAGGAAGATTAAATTGAATAATAAAATGTATTTTAAACCATAAATCGCGTGTTTTAATTAAACGACAAAACCATTAAATAACTAAGTATATAAATTTTAAAAAATCGATCTGGAACCTTTTTACTTTTAAATGTTGACATTGACCCATTCGTGAAAACGTCAGCAAATATCGATTAAACAAAATAATTTAATAGAAGTTTACAAAACTAAAATAACGCTCATCTGCTTAAAAACCAATTACCATTTTAGTAATTACCAGTTCCCAGGCGCGTACTGGAGCGATTTTGGGGCCCGGGAAACTATTCATCACTTGCAGGGCCCATAAGGCATCACCAAACAATATTGACGAATAAGAAAACCTCTCTAAAATTTTTTTTAAGCCTACTAGTTTTTTGATATACGTACAGGGGGTCTAATTTTCAACACGTTTATGGGGTATCTCCGTATATGTAAGTGCTATCAAATATTGGCAAGCTGCGAAGTATATGGGGACAGCTGAATCGATTGCAGCGCTCGCTGTGGTCAAATTTTTCGATAAACCATGCTTGATTCAAATGTAAACTATTAGATAAAAATAATAAAAATGGTGCATAATAGTTTTTGTGTGCTTAAATGTCAGAAAACTGGCAGAAACAGTTACTGCAAATTTTATACATTTCCAACTGCTAGTTGGAAATTCAAAAAAAGGTCAAAATGGATAAATGCAGTTAAAAGAAAAAAGTAAGTAGCCGAATGACGTTCGGGTTTCCAGGTTAGGCAAACTTTCAAATTGGACGTAACAAGAAGAAAAACATCGTTTTTTGCCGTGTACCGTTTGTTCCTGCCTTTTCCTGAAGTTTTTTAATAATTTGCGAGTTTAAAAAGAAAAATATTCTTTTTAATAGACTAGTAGTGTAGTCTCTTGTGATTGTGAATAGAGAAAATGGCTATAAAGCCTTCAAGTAAGTGAAGTATATATTAGTGTTAATATATTAAAAAAGCTCTAGACTAATAAGTTTTTCAGGGGATTTTTCACTTATCGGACCAATTGCCGATTTTTGTTTAAGGTTAATAAAGAAAAAATCTATTCATCAATTGAAAATGAATAATTATTTAAAAATAAACCTGTTTAATATGCTACATTTTTAAATATATTTTTTTATTTTTTATACTGACATTTGTAATGTTATTTAACTGTCATTTGCATTGATTACACCGGATAACCTTATTCCCCAATAATAAGGTCCGAGTTCGATTCTACAAAACTCAGGACTTTATAAAAACTTTTATACTTATTTTACTTAAATTTTTCACCTTTATATTGTCTATTTTTCAGTCTAAACAGGTTTATATATTAATTTACGAAAAATAAATAAATATTATAAGTAACCTTACATCTCTCTCATGGCTTTGAAGCATGATTTAATGCAGCCGTCAGATGTCGTTGTCATCGCGCACGGTGCCAATAGGCGTCGTGTTCACTTTTTGAGTCGAACTTAAAATGGTATAATCAAATTTAAAAAAAAAATTTGCTCGCTTAAGAGATACGGGGAAAATAAAAAAAATATCAATTTCAAAATGACCCTTTATTTTCTTACTTAAAAAAGATGCAGAAATTGATTTATATGGTACGTTTCACAATAATTCGTTGATTTCTTGACCGCCATAAAATTGAAAATACAACCCTCAGTGGAAAACCCAACAATAAATAAGTTGCCTAACAAATATCTATTGCGTGGGTACTGCATCTTTTGAAAGGGTACATGTTGTGATTACCTACTAATATTAATAGTTTAGTTAGCTATTTCGGATGTTCAATAACACACACAAAAATACCTTGACAAACTCTAAACGACTAATGAACTAAGACGAAAAGACTCTCCTTTATATTCAACACCTGCAATTTGCCTATAACCTACATAATATACCAAAAAGTAGGTACAATAATAAATAAAGAAAAGTGTAAGTCCGGACCTACATGCAGGTACCCAAAGTATATTGAGTTTTACGACTAACAGTAGCAAGTAAAACGAGAAATCAACGGATTATTGTGGAACGTACTGTACAAAAGTTTCTCTATAAAGAATGTGGTATAATCTGCAGTTTTCAGAATAAATATACGGGGTCAGGAAAAAAATTTATCGGACCTAACCTTATTTTTTTAAATTATACACCCTGTAAATTTTAATAAATAAAACATATTAAATTTTCTTTTTAAAAACACAAAGTGTTTGCGAGAAGTTTTAATAATGTTGTTATTCCGTAACTATGCATATTTGGCTATGTTTGTTGGATTGTTTTTTGAAATTATAAGTTACTGTATGCCATTTAGTAATCATGGGGCAGTGGTCTGGTGAGCAACGTGCATTTGTGATTGGTCGTACTATAAAAACAATAACTGTGTGGTTGGCGCTCAGCGACATTTCCGACTTTATTTCCAAATTGGTCGACATTGAAAAACCTTCGGCTCATGAAAAAAAGGAATGGGTTCAAAAGGGGGAAACAACAGGTTCAGCTGAAAATTGTCAAATAAAAGGACCAAAAAAAGTGTACAACGCCTGAAAACATCGATCGTGTAAGAGATCTGTTGAACACAGTCCAAAACGTGCATCTCCACTACTTTCCTGCTTTTGGGGCTTATCATGCTCCCCCGCCCTTTTTATTCAAAATTGATTTGATGTTTAAAAAACCTTTTAGAAAAAAAAATTTTTACCCTGTTGCTTCATGTAGAAACCCCCTCAAAATTCGTTATTTAGATACTTGTCCACTTTTTCTCTGTCCACTAACTCATGTTCATCATCCCCCTTGGGAGGTTTCCCATCCTCCTGAACTACTTGTCATTCTTATTGTTTTTTTAGGTTTGTTCCCCGGGGGGAAAAAAATACTTATTATTAACCTTTTTTTTTTTTATTTTTTTTGTTATGTCGGCTCTTAAAAATTTTTTGTTCCCTTTAAAAATTCCCCAGCCATTATACCATTAAAGTAGTTTTTTTTTTTTGCGAATCCATATTTCACATAATAAACATAGTTCCCCCAAAAAACAACCCAAAAAAATTAAAAGAAACGACATGCACACACTTTAAAAAAATACAAGGGGATCATTAAAGGGGCCCCGGGGGAATTTTGTTCGAATTTTTTTTTCAAATGTACTGAAAAAAAAAAAAAAAAAAAAAAAAAACTAGTCAAAAAATAATATAAAACTTATAAGCAACTAAATTTTAAAAAAAAAAATTCCCCTATTTAATGCATAATGCAAATATATATATATATAAATTTAAAACCCCTTATTTATCTTTTTTTAAAGTCGATTAATTTTGGGTTTTGGGTTTTCGCGTAAAGGCCCCCTTTAAACATTTTTTGCTAAAAATTTTCCCCTCTACATTTTTTATTTCCAATTTGTTTCTATTCTTTTTTTTAATAATACTTAAAATTGAAAATACCCTTTCAGCAGCAGCGCTTCCATGTGGTAATTTTGACAATTGCTTTAAAAAAAACTAAAAATTAGAAATACGAATTCCCAGAATGTTTTTTTTAAATTTTTTTATGTATGAAAAATTTCAATATTATTCACAATATTATATTGATTTTATATTGTTTAGAAGTTCCATTCAGGTTTAGGCAAAAATATATGAAAAAAACCTTTTTTTGGGATTCCCCGAGTTTGGAAATTTCCCAAAAACTGCTATCTCTCTTTTTTTTTGTTAGGAAAAAAAAATAAATTTTTTTGGCCACCCGCAAAACGCGTGTTCCAAAAAAAAATTTTCGGGGGTTTTTGATAAGGATTTAGATGGCGCATCCTAAATTCTATTTAAATAAAAATTTATGAGATATCCCATAAAAATATTTAAAAAATTTAAAAAAATTTTTTAAAAAATTTTTACCAAAAAATTTCTACCATTCTTTTTTTAAATTTTTTTTTTTATACGGTATTTTTAAAAAAAATTTTTGTTTTCTTAAAAAAATTTAAAGTTTCTGAATTCCCCAAAATTTACTGAATTCAGACAATTGTATCGAAAAAGGGAACACTGATCACTTATGAATCAAGTAAATCACCGGTGATCAAACCCCAAAATAACGCCTATAACGTATCTTAAAAAGCGCAACGACATCTGGGGTTTGGAAAAAACTTATAACTTTTTTCATCTACTCAGGGGTACAAGCAACAAATCTCATGTATACCGGGGGTTAAGGGGAGCCAACCTGTTAATTAATTGTTAAAACTATTTATCATTTTAAAAACAGGTTACTCTGAAATAACTCGAAAACAAATGCACGCGGTTTTCACCAGAGTCTGGAGAGAGTAGTGGAGAGGCAAGTCAAAATCGTCGTCACTACCCTTAAACGAGCCCAAGCGTTAAGAATTTATAAATAATATTTATTTTGAATTTTGCATAAAGATCTCAATCTTCATTCATACAAAATTCAAACTGTCCAAGCACTGAAACCAACAGACTGAGCTTGAGAATGCTTGAGAATGAAATCGATATACACAATTTGTGGATGTCTGACGAGGCGCACTTCCATTTATCCGGATATACCAACAAACAAAACTTGTCATTTCTGGGGTTCAGAAAATTTACAGGAGCTCCACGAACAACCATTACATAGCCCAAAAGTGACAGTATGGTGTGCGATGTCTTCAGTGGGAATTATAGGGCCCTACTTTTTTGAAGATGAGAATAAGAATGCTGTTTTCATTAACTCTGTGCGTTATAACGGTATGATAAGGGGTTTTTGAGTCACCGTTTAAACAGATTTCACAAAACAATAATCATGGCCCCGCAGGATGGTGCATTCAAACAAAAAAATTTTTGGTGGTATTTTTTAAAAAAACGTCCGGGGGCACTATCGCGTTGTCAAAAAAAGGGGTGGGCAACATTTGCATGTTTCAGTGCTTGGACAGCGTCGACGGAACAACTGGGAAGAAAGGGTTAAACCCCGGGAAAAACCCGGCACTCACGGTACTCGGTCTAGGTTTAAAATACGTATATAAAACCGTAGGATATAATATACATATAAAATAACCTTCGTGAGCTGTCATAAAGATAAAAAGCGTCATTAATTCCCCTTTCAAAGTTTTTCCCAACATGTTATTTCCAGACGAGGAGACATTGACTGGCCGCCAAGGTCACCAGACCTAACGGCTTGCGATTATTTTTTTTGGGGCTACCTAAAGAAAAAAATTTCATTAATAAACCAAGAACCATTTGGGGGTTTTAAAAAAATTTTTTGCTTTAAAATTTTGGGATATGTTGCTTTGTGATATGGCGAATTCCCATGAAAGAATTTAAGAGTGCTACAGAGAAGGAAAAGATATTTACCCGGTATTATTTTTAAGAAATAAAAATGACATATTACTAATTTGTTAATGTTATACTGTATTTTATTTAAAATAAATTGCGTTTAGAATCATCATCCCGAGGACCACCTTGTATAATATACCATGGATTATGTTCGTTTTCTTTGCGATTCATTTAAACTTTATAACTTTAAGCCACAGTAGGCTATAAAACAATATACAACTTATATCCTAGAAACAAAACTATGTTGACATTATTATTTAATTAATTGTCGTCCCGGACGATTTCGTGTCGCGTGTTGTTCAGTCAGGTGCGGTCCAGTTAAACAATAACGGTGCCGACTATTACTTCTAATTTCTTGTTTTTGTTTTTGTATTTAGCCGCGTCGTAGGCTTTAAGGCTTAGAAGGCCCTTCGCAACTTAAAAAGGGGGCCCAGGGAAACCCCCCTACCCGGAAAACCCGCAGGGGTGTGGACTATTTTTTTTGTGTATATATTTTAGACAATCCAATAAATACATAAATATTTTATTATTTTTCTCCATATTTTTAGTATAACATTAAACCATATAAAATTTTAAAAGATAACAAAATAGCATAAACAAATTTTTTTCACTCAGATAATCTGTATATTTTAATTAAAATCAAAAGATAATTTTACCGATAAGGTTTGGGAAATGTATCTAAAATGGTTTTTTTTTTTAAAATTTTTAAAAAAAAAATTTAAGAAGAAATTTTTTTAAAATGTGCTAAAAATAACCATTCTAAAATTATTTTTTTTTGTCACTTAATTTTTTTTTTTAGTTTTCTGATTAATGGTAGAGTGAGTCATATATTAAGAGGCCAGACGTACAGTTTTAATAACAATTTAAACGTGTGTTAAATCATTACGTGTGTAGGAAAAAATAAAAACTGTAGTTTCAGTCCAACGACAACTAATCAGATTTAACTAGTTGAAACTGTTCGAAAACTGAAATTTTTAGAAAAAAATGGTAATTAGTCACTTTGGTATTTGATTAACCATTTTTTATCTATTAAAATAATTAGTCTAATATTTGGGTATTCTGTGCCTAACTGAGAACTGGCCGGGGACAAGACTTGCTTCTTAGCTATAACAGGAGCAATTAAAACAACCCCAACAGCAGCCATGGAGAGTCTCTTAATTCCACCACTTAACCCCTTTGTGATGGGGAAGCAAGAATGGGACATCCGATCCCCAAAAACCAATGGTGCTACGCTAGTTTGGGACACAACAACAATGTCAGGTTAGCGGCAATCCCCCAACTAGAAAAAAAGATGACCCCCTACTATTCAACAAAAATTCGAGGAAAAAAATTTCCGATCGAAGTAAGGGAGAATATATGGATGGTTCCAAAAAAGAGCAGGGGGAAGGGGGAGGCGTGTACAGTGAAATGATATTTCACTTTTAATTCCCCCAGGAACACACAGTTCTGTATTTCAAACAAAAAAAAATGCTTTACTGCACTGTGTGAAAAAAAAATAACAAAAAGCTTTTTAAAAAAAAGGGGGCTGTAAAACAGACAGCCAGGCGCCACTAGAAGCACTAGTAAACCCCCCGGTAACATCCTGGTGACATGGGAATGCCAAAAAACTGGAAGTCCTGGGAACGCAACAAGGTAATCCCTTGGGGCCAGGACATTCGGGAATAGAAGGCAACGAAAAAAAGGGGGAGCTAAAGACATGGATATTCGCACCATATTTTGGACGAACCGCCCTTGAGGACCAAAAAACCCAGCACGAGGGCACACCAGGGGTGGGGCCAAAAAAACAAAGGGGAAACGGGAAAACCTTGGAGAAAGACATGGAAAAAGTTTAAGGACCCCCCAAAAGAACGAAGGAACAACATAAGAAGAAAAAAAAGAAAGCTTCTTTAATAAATTAGCATGGGATTATTTTCTTCTTCGTAATAACCAATGTTCACACCACTCTTTTTCCTGAGTTTTTTTCATGTACAATAATCCAATAATTGACGGATTGAAGCCATGATTGCATAAAAGTGTAAGACTATAATTTGATCAAAACAAATTATTTTAAATCTATCAAATAGACTTTTGCAACTTTCTTGTTCACCATTATTGGCTGATTTAAGTTAACATTTAAGTATCTCTTGTATGTGTAGGTTTTCTGTAAATTTTTATGCCAAAACCATTTAAATATGTTTTTTATGAAAATATCAATAAAGGAGAGTTGTGAGTTTTTTTCGCTATAAAGATTTTTATATTATTATTTGTTTCTATAAGCTCTAATTATATTTTTTTTAAGGAATTTTTATAGCTATAGCTCAATTTCTAAAAAATGATGGAAACACATTTTTTTTTTTTTTATCTTGGGGCAGTCCACGAAGGCTGATGCCTAAGTACTAACGACCGTGGGGGTCTTCAGTGTGGTGAGAGGGAGTTTGTTCACAGGGGCTTAAATTTTTTGGGGATTGGGGGGAGAAAGGAAAAAATTCGGGAGGCAGGTTAGTCTTTACACTTAGGGAAAAAAGGGAAAGATGAAAGGGGAAGTTCGGGGGCCCCTAACGAACTGTAAAAGGGTGATAAAAAATTATACGTTGCTCTGTTGGGAGCGCCAGAGAAGGAATAAAACCCAATTCCCCTGAGAAAGCCCTGAAAATACCTATAGAAGAGCGACAGATCCCCCCAGCTCGACGATGGGGAAGAAGCGGAAGCCTTTCTGTGAGCGTTGGGTCATTAATAAGACGAACAGCCCTTTTTTTTAATGGAGTCCAAAAGGGTAAGTGTTGTAGGGGGCGCCATTCCCCAAACATGAGAACAATATTCCAAAGAGGGTTGATTTGGGATACATACAGAGTGACAGATTAAGAAGAGAAATTTTTCTGGTGAAAAAGGGAACCAACTTTTTGAAGCTGCCGCTTTTGGGGAAAAAGTGTTTTTGGAGTTGAGGTTTTCTAAAAATAAGCCGACAAGATTAAACGACTCTTTTTTCTGGAGAACTTTGGGCCCCTCATATGGGGATGACATTCGCAGACTTTTTTTGCGACAGGAACAGACTGTGTTTTTGAGGATTAA
>JAHBCN010011711.1:0-28410 GCA_019359885.1 Listronotus oregonensis
TAACTCTATTAGTAACATATACACCAAACATCCGCTGGCTCAAAACATACATAAGACTTGTCAAAATCTTGCTAATCGAGGAATTTCAATAACAATAGTCTGGATTCCATCACATGTAGGTATTCTGGGTAATGAAATGGCTGACCAAGCTGCCAAAGATGCCTTGGCACAGAACGTGGCATTTAAAGCTTAAGAACGATTTTAAAAATCGAATAAGACAATCAGTTAAAAGCAAATGGCAAAACCTTTGGAATCAAACACTTAGCTTCATACAATTCAGCCTACAATTATCTTATTTGAGATGCCATTCATGAAGAGAAAAAACAAAATAATACTGAGAACATTAAGAATCGGACACACCCGCAAAACAATAGTTATTTAATTGAATCGGGTAACCCCCTGTTTGTGACTTTTGCAACAGAATTCTCACAGTACAGCACATCCTCTCAGAATGCCCACAACACGCTGAGTTTTGTCGCAAACACAAGTTTAGTAGAGACCTTAAAGAAAACCTATGTGCTTCTGCAAATTGTAAAGTAGATATAGCTTTTTTAAAAAACATTAATATGTACTGTCATATTTACTTTAGTTAAACTAACATAGAATATTATCTATCCTAAAAGTAAACTATATTTAATTGTTAACTATCTCATATATACTGATTTCTTGAAATTAATATTGGTATTGTGCCAATGACCGTAGCAGTCAAGGCAAGTTTAGTCTAAATAAAAAAAAAAATAAATAATTTTAAAGTTTATTTTACATTATAATAGAATGACCGAATTATCGCCAAAACGTTCAAAGGTTTTGTTTCAATTGTTAAAAAGTTTTTTTTTAAGTTTTACTTTTAGGTAATTAGCAAGTTAGTAAGGTTAATCGATCTGGGCACTCTGTAAGTATAGTCTGTCTCAAAGTATACCGTGTTAGCTCTTGCCTTTATTTATGGATTATATCTGCCGACAGCAATAACACTGCGGATCGGTAGGTATTAAAAGACAGAACATTAGGGACGGACTTAAATGATATAAAGATTTATAATTTATTGTTTATTTAGGTAAGTATAATCTTAAAATTACATTAAGAAATTAAATATATGCAAAGTTTTAATAAATTTATAACTGCATTATCTATACATAATTATTACATTTTTAATATAAATATCTAATTCTGTTTCACTATCAGAGTCATCATCGAGATTAATTACAATAGGATTTATGTTGTTTTGGATAGAAATGTAAAGGTCCTAAATTTTTATAATGTGCTGTAGTGAATTTTTCCAGCTCTCAACACTGGTATGTTAGTAATTACATTTTTTATCAAATTTATAACCCTGGGACTTAAAGTAGGTGTTACATTTATTGCTCTGATCTTTGAATTTACTTGGTTCCACAAATGCTCTATGGGGTTAAACATACAGTGATACGGAGGAAGCCGTTAGACAGTATGCCCAGCCTGTTCAGCCAAATTATCACATACATATTGTTTTTTAATTGCATATGAATTTAGGACTTCCAAAAGATGCGTTTTTTGTAACTGAATTTAAAATAAATATCATTTTTCTAACAAATATTCCTGGATTTCAGTTTTTGAACTTGATGAAGCTGGTGCTTTGTGTAGCAGACGGCTGTGGTAGCTTGCATTATACATGACAATAACACTGTTGTTTGGAATATTTTTAAAAGATAATTTTTAAACCAGTTTTCAAAAAGTTCTGCACTTGTATGCTCATGATAATCCAAGCTAGAATCCTTAATATTCTTTGCAGACAACAGCAAGCAGTTTGGGACAAATCCGTCTTCTGAACCAGCGTGTATTATGGTAATGCGTTTTTCTTTATTTGAAGGTGCTTTCGTCTGACAGTTTTGACTGGAATCAACCCATCCTTTGAATACTGTGTCGTGTGTATCGAACCATGTTTCATCAAGGTAAATTATGGATCTCTTTTCTAACCTATATCTTTTAATTTCTTGAAGGTAATTAAACCTCCAAGTGCGTAATCTGTGCTATTCCATTACTACTTGTCTTTTGTCTATTTTGCGGTATTTAAATCTCATTTTACAAACAACTCTATGGAGGCACGGCTAATATTTATATTGGTTTCGTCTTCGTCTAGCTTCTTTTTCAGTTTATCCAAGGTAGGAATAACTCCGCTTTTATAAAAACAATATATTTTCCTTCTTATTAGGTCCTGATTGTCTATACGGCGAGATTGAAAATCACTACGTTTTTTTCTTTTGTTCAATTCTTCATAAATAATAATGTCCCTTATCGATGATATTGGAGTTTTTGTAAGTAGACAGGTTTCTTTAAAAGCTTCTTGTTTAATTAGACCTCTACTGATTAAATTTTCATACACATTTTTCACAACCTGTTTTGCATCTAATGACAAATGATTTCGACGCGAGATAGTTATATTCTCGTACAGTAAAAACGGTTATTCAACACTGCCACTAAAATATTAGCCAAAATATTTATATGCCTAATGTTTAATACTCAAGAAATACCTGTCCCACCCCTGCCCTTATAAACAAATGGGTTTACCCATAAACAATAGGTAATAAAATCGTTAAAGGTTTATTGGGGTATGGTCCGTCAAAAGCCATACGATATACTTTGAGACAGACTATACACAAATCTATAACTTGGATCACGACGGAAGTAGCTCCATGTTGCCTGTCGTGCGAAGAACATAAAGAATATTCTGTTTTAGTTTTTTTAAAGCATCTCCAAAATCTTAAAGTTTGAAAACTTACTACGAGGTTGATTAAGTTACCAACAAAATTGCTTAAACTTTTTTATTTAATCTTTCTTCTATCCCTTTAACTATTCGAGATTACAATATATGCATAACGAATTTCAGCTATGCTACGAATTCCGAAAGTATCTCATTAATAAATCTTATTCTTTTGACCCTGTATAAAATAAAGTTGCTGCTTTATTAATCCTTTACCTTTCACCACTAAGAGAAGTAAAAGCACTTTTAGTCGATGCTATAAATGCATGTCTTAGAGCGTTTGACAAATCTTGACATCTCCCCAAATTAATTATTGAGGATATCCAAAACAACCGAGCCCACCGCCTAATTTATTCCTAAAATCCTAAAACCCTTATTAAGCTCTTTTACAAACCACAACACAAGGATAACGAAACACTTTCCATCTTATGGGAGTTTAACGGACCGACGATGGACTATATTATAGTTTTCGCAATGCGAGGATGTGATTCTACGGTATAGTCTGTCTCAAAGTATATCGTTATGGGTTTTGACGGACCATACCCCAATAAACCTATAACGATTTTATTACCTATTGTTATTGGGTAAACCCATTTGTTCATAAGGGCAGAGGTGGGCCAGGTTTTTCTTGAGTATTAACCATTAGGCATATAAAAATTTTGGCTAATATTTTAGTGGCAGTGTTGAATAACCGTTTTTACTGTGCGTTTCGAAAAAGTTGTTTTACGAGAATATAGCTATGTCACGTCGAAATCATTTGTCATTAGATGCAAAACAGGTTGTGAAAAATGTGTATGAAACTTTAATTAGTGGAGGTCTAATTAAACAAGAAGCTTTAAAAGAAACCTGTCTACTTACAAAAACTAGAATATCATCGATAAGGGATATTATTATAAGTGAAGAATTGAACAAAAGAAAAAAAACGTAGTAATTTTCAATCTCACCGTACAGACAATAGTGATCAGGACCTAATAAGAAGGAAAATATATTGTCTTTATGAAAGCTTAGTTATTCCTAACTTGGATAAACTGAAAAAAAAGCTAGACGAAGACAAAACCAATATAAATATTAGCCGTGCCATAGAGTGGTTTGTAAAATCGGATTTAAATACCGCAAAATAGACAAAAGACAAGTAGTAGGAATCGCAGATTAGCATTGAGATTTAATTACCTTTCAAGAAATTAAAAATATAGGTAAGAAAACAGATAATAATTTACCTTGATGAAACATGGTTCGATACACACGACAAGTATCCAAAGGATGGGTTGATTCAGTCAAAACTGTCAGACGAAAGCACCTTCAAAAAGGAGAAACGCATTCCATAATACGCTGGTTCAGAAGACGGATTTGTCCCAAACTGCTTGCTGTTGTCTGCAAAGAATATTAATTCTGGATTATCATGAGGACAATGGTTTCAAAATTATCTTTTAAAAAATATTCCAAACAACAGTGTTATTGTCATGGATAACGCAAGCTACCACAGCCGTCTGCTACACAAAGCACCAGCTTCATCAAGTTCAAAAACTGAAATCCGGGAATATTTGTTCAAAAATCATATTTATTTTGAATTCAGTTACAAAAAAACGCATCTTTTGGAAGTCCTAAATTCATATGCATTTAAAAAACAATATGTATGTGATAATTTGGCTGAACAGGCTGGGCATACTGTCTAAGGTCTTCCTCCGTATCACTGTATGTTTAACCCCATAGAGCATTTGTGGAACCAAGTAAAATCAAAGATTAAGCAGGAAATGTTACACCTACTTTAAGTGCCAGTGTTATAAATTTGATAAAAAATGTAATTACTAACATACCAGTGTTGAGAGCTGGAAAAATTCACTACAGCACATTATAAAAATTTAGGACCATTACATTTCTATTCAAAACAACATAAATCCTATTGTAATTAATCTTAATCATGACTCTGATAGTGAAACAGAATTAGATTTAGATATTTAGATTTAAAATGTAATTATGTATAGATAATGCAGTTATAAATTGATTAAAACTTATGCAGTTGTAAGAATATGCTTACCTTAATAAACAATAAATTATAAATCTTTATTTTATTAAACGCCGTCCCTAATGTTCTGTCCTTTAATACCTACCGATCCGCAGTTCTATTGCTGTCGGCAGGTATAATCCATAAATGAAGGCAAGAGCTAACACGGTATACTTTAAGATAGACTATACTACTAAAAATTTAACGCAGAGAAACAGCAAAATTGATAATAAAACCGGTCAACGTAAAAAGGGTTTTTAAAAAAGGTACAGATATATTAAATCAAAAGAAACATTTTCCATAACCTTTTATCGTGAAATTTTAATAGTGTTTAGATATAAGGATGGTATATGTTCTTTTTTATAACTATACGTTACGTATATATTTTTAAATCAGACTTATATTTCTATTTTTAAAGAGGAAAGAAGAAATGAATATTAAGCTCTAAAATGAAATTTATGCGAGGTTTCTTAAAATTTGGGCAGATGCTTCCCCTTCATGTTTTTCTATTAAAAATTAGCTGCTGAATTTATACGTGGTCGTACATACCAGCATTAAGTACTTTTACCTATTAGAATTTTAAATCATCAATTTTTTTTTTTACGGGTTTCGATTTCTTCGGCCACCAAAAATATCTTCCTAAAATGAGATACATTAACTTTAGTGCAGCTGCCTCTCGCTCGGCTAACTTTAAACGCGTTTTTCTCGAAATAACTTTTTTTCAACTGGCGGACAGTTAATCTCCAAATTAATGAGCTCTTAGTTTAACTGGAGAAAGCATCGATTTGGCATAAGCGTGGCATCATAAACGCACATTCGAAGGTTCTGCCTAGCGATGAATGAACCTCTGTACTGGAAACAAAAAATCCACCAAAACCCGGAAAAATGGTTACTACAAATACTATTTTGTCGTATAGCGTGGATGCCAAGTATCTTTGTGTTTCATTTATTTGATAGTATATTATGATTAAATTTTACCTTATTTATTCCTAAAATTACATCAAATTAAGCTCTACTATTGTATTTTAAACCGTGAATATTATTTGTTATATTTATTACTATAAAGTATAACACAGGAAAGAAATAATGTCAAATACAATTTTGTTTTTAGACAGCATCTAATAAAGGCGCGACTACGTGACAACAGCGGATTTTTCGTAGAAGCGTACTTCCGCCACCTTCGGCTTCGCTCGACAGGATGACACATTCAATATGGCCTTTTAGTCTAAATGTTTTTTGTTGTTTGGGTAATTTTTGTGACAGTTGTGTAAATTTCAGTTTTGTGTAAGTACTTTTTATAAATTAAAATGGTAAGGCAGTGCCAAGTGTGTAAAGTGACGAATATAATTCCTGTATTATCATTTCATAAGTAAGTACAAACTATCCTTGTACCATTCTATCGTCAATAATAAACACAACATGTTGGGCGCAGCTCTCGATTGCGTTTATGAATGAAATGCTTTTCTATCTATGATGTCAGCTCATTGATCCAAATCTACTGGCACGATTAATATAAATCTTAAAACATTTTCTTTGTTTAAGCTTCATTTACAAGAATCGACCACAATTTAATTAAAAAAAAAATGAAAAAAAAAAGCATCAAAAAAATATAGGAAAAAAGTCGATTTTGGAACTTTTTTTTGAACGTCCGCCATTTTTTTATAATTTTTTAATTTTCCAAATTTTTTGGTTGATTTTTGTATGAGGCGGCTTTCTTTTAACAACTCTTTTTAATTTTTTTTTGTTTTAAACTTGCCGTTCCAGATATTAACTGTCCGCCATGGAGCAGTGTTTGTTTGAGGGGTTGATTTTGGGACCCTTTATAAGGTACGCATGGTTTGAAAAATTTAAAAAAGTATATTTTTTGTATCCTACAAGATTTGTTTAATACTATAGAAAAAAATTTGATTACCTTATCTGATAAATAAAGGGTAGAAAAAAAAGATTGAAAATGTTTCTTTTTTTGAGCTTTTGGTAGGTAGTAGTACCTTAAAGATACTCCGTGTAAAGGACGGCCAAAAAGTGCATAATATGGTATTAGACAATCGGTTGGTTAATGTACGTAAACTCTGGACAAAAGCTGGAAGTCCGTTCCTTTACGGGTATGTTATTTTTTTTTTGGGATGCTACAGGCATTTCGCCTATTGATTACCTTAGCGAAAGCTAAACTATTACAAACTAATAATAACCTAATTTCTTAGTTCAGCTGGAAAAAAAAAACGAAAAAACGTCTTGACAAAAGAAAAAAATGACCAGAAACGTAAGTGTAAAAAAACAATCTTTTTGCTTTTTCCACTTAAGTTTCTGATTTGAAAAAGTATGTAAAACAATGTCAAAATTTTATTTATATTATATTATATATATAAATATATATATATATATATATATATATATATATATATATATATATATATATATATATATATATATATATATATATATATATATATATATATTATATATATATATATAATATTATAGTTCTTGCCAATAGACGACTTTCTAATATAAATCGTCTATTCCATATACAAAAGCATGCAAGATGGTATAGTCTGTCTTAAAGTAACGTGTTAGCCTTGCCTTCATTTATGGATTATACCTGCCGACAGCAATAAAACTGCGGATCGGTAGGTATTAAGAACAGAACATTAGGGACGGACTTTAATAATATAAAGATTTATAATTTATTGTTTATTTAGGTAAGTATAATCCTAAAATTACATTAAGAAATTAAATATATTCAAAGTTTTTATAAATTTATAACTGCATTATCTATACATAATTACATTTTTAATCTAAATATTCTAAATCTAATTCTGTATCACTATCAGAGTCATCATTGAGATTAATTATGATAGGATTAATGTTGTTTTGGATAGAAATGTAAAAGTCCTCAATTTTTATAATGTGCTGTAGTGAATTTTTCCAGCTTTCAACTGATATGTTAGTAATTACATTTTTTATCAAATTTATAACACTGAAACTTAAAGTAGGTGTAACATTTTCTGCTCTGATCTTTGATTTTACTTGGTTCCACAAATGCTCTATAGGGTTAGACATACAGTAATACGGAGGAAGCCGTAAGATAGTATGCCCAGATTGCCCAGCCTGTTCAGCCAAATTATCACATACATATTGTTTTTTAATTGCATATGAATTGAGGAATTCCAAAGGATGCGTTTTTTCGTAACTGAATTCAAAATAAATATCATTTTCTAACAAATAATCCTGGATTTCAGTTTTTGAACTTAATGAAGCTGGTGCTTTGTGTAGCAGACGGCTGTGGTAGCTTGCGTTATCCATGACAATAACACTGTTGTTTGGAATATTTTTTAAAAGATAATTTTGAAACCAGATTTCAAAAAGTTCTGCACTTGTATCCTCATAATAATCCAAGCTAGAATCCTTAATATTCTTTGCAGAAAACAGCAAGCAGCTTGGGACAAATCCGTCTTCTGAACCAGCGTGTATTATGGTAATGCGTTTTCCTTGATTTGTCTAACAGTTTTGACTGGAATCAACCCATCCTTTGGATACTGTGTCGTGTGTATCGAACCATGTTTCATCAAGGTAAATTATGGATCTGTTTTCTAACTTATATCTTTTAATTTCTTGAAGGTAATTAAATCTCCAAGTGCGTAATCTATGCGATTTCATTACTACTTGTCTTTTGTCTATTTTGCGGTATTTAAATCCCATTTTACAAACAACTCTATGGAGGGTGGCACGGCTAATATTTATATTGGTTTCGTCTTCGTCTAGCTTCTTTTTCAGTTTATCCAAGGTAGGAATAGCTCCGCTTTTATAAAGACAATATATTTTCCTTCTTATTAGGTCCTGATCACTATTGTCTATACGGTGAGATTAAAAATCACTACGATTTTTTCTTTTGATTCAATTCTTCACTAATAATAATATCCCTTATCTATGATATTGGAGATTTTGTAAGTAGACAGGTTTCTTTTTAAGCTTCTTGTTTAATTAGACCTCTACTGATTAAAGTTTCATACACATTTTTCACAACCTGTTTTGCATCTAATGACAAATGATTTTGACGCGACATAGTTATATTCTCGTAAAACAACTTTTTCGAAACGCACAGTAAAAACGGTTATTCAACATGTGCTTAATGGTTAATACTCAAGAAATACCTGGCCCACCCCTGCCCTTATGAACAAATGGGTTTACCCAATAACAATAGGTAATAAAATCGTTAAAGGTTTATTGGGGTATGATCCGTCAAAAGCCATAACGATATACTTTGAGACAGACTATACCTAGGTTGCTAATTTCGAAACAAAAACTGCCACGGGTTGAAATTTTTCTATGCTTTTCAGGTGATGCCAAGATAAAGATGATTGGTTTTTAAATTTATTACTCATCTGCGACGAAACCTGGATTCGATATTTAACGCCACATTTAAAAAGATCAGGTCTTGAGTGACAGCACTCTAGCCCCCAAAACCTAAAAAAAGCAAAGCTTATGCCCGGTAAAGTAATAGGCACCGTGTGTGGACAGCGAAACAGCTTAATTTGCAGATTTTTTAAATTTAACATTAAGGCCTTTTATTATTCGGATCTGCTCGCCCAAAAAGTTAAAGATGCATTTCAAATTAAAAGGAAAAATAAAACAATTAAAAATGGTATTCTGCCCAACCAAAAACATTATATAAACGTTGTATTATATAATTCACAACGATGGCAAGTGCATCGACGTAGAGGGTGATAGGTAGCGGGAAAATTATGTATTTATTGCGGTTAGATTAAAAGTCACAGCAAAATCCTGGTTTATATTTGAACCAGTGATGTGCCGCACAGTGATCTGGCTAGGTTGAAAAGGGGTCATAAGTCATTTTGTCATTAATAAAGACCTTTTAAGAATTTTGTTTTTGCTAGTTGTTCTTTTAGTCTAACTTTCTGCATACCTATTATATTTTTTAACATTTATACTGCGGACGTACAAATACCTAGGGGATATGACATATGTCGAGCGACAAATATTTTAAGCATCAATGACATTTTATTTCCACCTGTTTAAAGGTGCAATTTGGCTTTTTGACGTTGATTCATTGAACCAAATAATGTAAAATTTCCACCTTTGAAAAACATTGAAAATATGGGGAAGATTGAACAAAATATATGTATTCCACCGGAAACATCCAACCAAAAAAATAAAATATTCTCAATTTACATGAATGATACAACTGAACTCCAAATTCTAAATCTTGAATAACATTTATTTTGACATTGTGACAGAAAAGTTAACAAATAAACTATCATTCAAATTATAAAGCAGATATCTTACCACAATGTAAATATACAAACATTTAGACAGTTGTTACGAATGGGAAACGTGGACATCTGCGAAGAACGCCGACCTAAATATAAAATTATTAAACCGGGGCGCAATTCTTAATAATACAATTTAAAATGGAATAGAAAATGGAATAACATTGTCCGAAAATAAAATATATCAAACTGCGGAATGTATCATTTTTGTGGCAAGTATAAGACCTAGGCTCGACTCCATAGGGCTATTAAGCACCTGCAAGGACAATGAAATCAACTTATGCCATGAGTAAAATACAAGCATCAATGGACATTTTATTACGGAGTGTTGTTTATAAGAAGCTAACTGTAAATTAAAAATTAATTTAGCTTTATGAAATTTTTAAAGTTAATGATGGCAGGCAAGTTAGATATTTCTAATGAGTATTGGCGAATTTAAAAAATAAACAAATGTAGGATATGCTTGGTGGTAATAATAACGCACCGTTCAACATTCGTTACATATAATTTATCTTTGTTGTCCTCATGGGCGGGCCACGGCGGGTAAATGTATAATTTAGATTTACTCATTAAGCCTTGGAACATCATGCTTATATATTGGCAAGCTGGACCAAGGTGGACTTCAAAATATCTATAAAACAAGCAAAAATAATTTTAAAATAACGTTTTATAAAAAATTGACGTAAAAACCAAAACGCTCTTACCATTTTTTTTTCAATACGGCTTAAAAGGTCGGTCCTTACCCTTCACGCAGATGTCTTTAGTTTCTTCACGAGCAATTTTTGCCTTAGTTATAATTTGTTTTCCTTTTTTTCTTTAGGCTTATGGTGATTACGCACCAAAATTATTCTAGATGAACCTTCTGTTATTAAAAGAAAAAAAACTTTTAATGCTTTGAATCCCTAGGATCATTCAGGAGTTTAATTAACATCGGTTAAATATGATATTAGGATGTCGGATTTGACCACTTATGACCTAGACCCAGATCACTGTGCGCCGCCCGCCCAGAAATCATAAACGCATCAAAATACAAATAATACTATGTATTTATATTTTGTTTTTATATTTTTTCATAATTTTTTATTATATTTATTTAAAAAAAACGTAAGTATAAAGCCAAATATTTTAAAGAAACTATACTGCTCGAAATCTTTACGTTCTTATCGGGCAGTCCTCGTACTAGAACGAAACTTGAAAATTGTTCAGGTTTTAAAAATAGTTGTTACCATTTCAATGACTACATCACAAAACTAAAAAGTGGTTTTAAACTTTACAATTAATCAACAGTTTTTTGGGAAATACTACGGGCAAAAAAATAATGAATGCTTTTGCAATGATCTCCATTAAAAAAGTTATTATTAGTGACATTTAGAACTTTAATGAAAAAGTGATTGAAAAGTTTATGGCTCGCAAAAACAAAAGAATGGACTTTCATTATAAAAAATAGAGTCAGTGCATATTTTCTTTTTTAAATTAAAAAAAATAGGGTATGATGTATGTTTTTTTTGCTTTTGTATGTTGTGTCCTCCCTAACAGACAAACCTCGAGCAGCCACTGGTATGATTTTTTTTCGTAATAGTTTATTAATAACTAAATTAAATAAGAACCTACTAAAATAGTAATCGGATCGCATCTGTAGCACCCCAATAATAAACATTTTATGATACACAGAATTCCCCACTGTTAACACGACGGTAGATTAGATTAGGTTATTTGAGCGGAGATGGCAAAAATGACCTTCACCACTGCAACCTTACCAGATTTATTGTGGTTTCTCCAATCGTTCTTTATAGCACCTTGTCTAGGCCCGTCTTTTTAACTAAACTCCAGAGTCTTGACACTGGCAACTCCATATATCTTGCCGGTTTTGGCTTTTCCCACCAAGTCAGTAAACCTAAGCTCTACATATTGCTCTCGCAGTGGCACCACATGTACGGCTGTTTTTCCAGCCTCCTGGCAGAACCTACACAGGCTATCCTCCACCAGGCCTATTCTTTCCAGGTGCTTGTTGAGTTTTTAATGTCCTGTTAGTTGACCTACCGTTATCCTTACGACCTTACGACTGTGGCTCAGTAGGTCCTAGGTAAACTTGGCGGAGCAGGTCTTAATGAACTGCTTTGCTTGTCGTTGTCCTGGTGTTTGTACCCACCAGCTTTAAAGCTCTCTGTCTACCCAGCTCTAAATAGATGCTTTAAAGAGGCCTGCCGAGATTCCACTGAATGGCCCAGGGCCTATCATTTCCATGGCTGATCCTCTTTTGGCTAAGTCGTCGGCCTTTTCGTTACCTGGGTGGCCCTCGTGGCCTGGTACCCAGGCTACCGTTAGTTTGTTTGCCAAGCCGACTTTTTTCAGGGCCTGTGTACCGGGTGTTCCACTAAGAGAGGTAGTCGGCTATATCTCAGAAACTACTAATAGTATAACTTTTGGGAAAAAAAATTAGATAAAAGTGACCAAGAGAAATTGCTAATATTTTCAAGTCTATGGGATGACCCTAAGGGGCGTAAGGGTAACGTCAAAAAAAATATATTTAAATATATAGTGTATTAATAAATGGTATATTTTAATACTTAATGTTTTCTAAACAAAATAGGTTTAATCTTTGTCAGTTCTAAAATAAAGTGGTGGGGAAGGTTAAAGTTTCAATTTAGAAAGTGCTAATAACTCGGATTGCTTTAACCGAATTTAGTGAACTTGGTTCGTTTAGAAGACCCATTTTAATCATTTTTTTTAGGTGTATAAACTATAGTTTATCACAAACGCCGCTAGAGGGTGTCAAGGTAAAACTAACCTTTTTTACGAATTTTTTGAAAAATTTAAATACAATAATATATATCTTTACATATTTAGATGGAGAAAAAAATCCTACAAAACGAAAACCGCAATTTCATATCTCTTCAAACCGAATATATAGCAAAATATAAACAATAGAGACGTAACGCATTTAAGGACACGATGTTTTCTACTATGAATTGTTTAGGTAAAAATTAAATTTATAAATTTTTACAAAATCTAATGACATAATCGTAATTTTACTTATTTTAACCCATTTAACTATATTAGACAACATTAGATAATTACCAACCTATAACTGTAATAATCCATCAAGCGTGGTCCTTATCAAGTTAGCTTTGAAAATAAAAGGATGCTAAAATGCCAAAAAAACCAACAATTTTATTTCAAAATATTATTTTTAGTGTTGTGCTATTGTGTTTTTAAAAAAAGCCTTTGTTGCTTGAAGAAGCAGTTGATTTTTGCTATTTATTTTGAGTGTCTCAAATGCGACAATAGCTGCAAGGCTGTATGTATTGAGATATCCTCAGAGAGGCCGGTACGGCAGCGGCAGCAGAATGTTCACTTGTTTAGCAAATCGCTTTCGTACCACGGGAAGTGTTCTTCGCCCCTTACACCGCAGACGCCGTAGAACTGAGGATATTGTCATCAAAGTTTTTGCTTATGTAGAGTTTAATCCTCAAGCAACAAAGGCATTTTTAAACAACACAATAGCAAAAAAGTAAAAATAATATTTTGAAATAAAAATTGTTGGATTTTTGACATTTCAGCATCCTTTTGTTTTCAAAGCTAACTTGATAAGGACCACGCTCGATGGATTATTACAGTTATAGGTTGGTAATTATCTAATGTTGTCTAATATCGTTAAATGGGTTAAAATTAGTAAAAATCATGCAGTATGTCATTGGATTTTGTAAAGTTTTATAGATTTAATTTTACCTAAAGAAATCGGCCCAGTAGAAAATATTGTGTCGTTAAATGCGTTACGTCTCTATGTCGTATTTATATTTTTAATTTTATTCGGTTTGAAAAGAGATATTAAATTGCGGTTTTGCCGTTTGTTGGGATTTTTTTCTATATCTAAATATGTAAAAGGGTATATATCATTGTATTTAAAATTATCAAAAAATTTTCGTAAAATAAGTTAGTTTTTACCTTGACGCCCTCTAGCGGCGTTTGTGAGATAATGTAGCAATAGTTTATACACCTGAAAAATAATGCTTCAAATGCTCTTCTAAACGAGACCAAGTTTACTAAATTCGGTTAAAGCAAACCGGAGTTATTAGCACTTTTCTAAATTAAACTTTAAACTTCCCCCCACCACTTTAATTTAGAACTGACAAAAATTACACCTAAAGCTTTTTGTTTAGGAAAACATTAAAGAATAAAATAGTACCACTTATTGATACACTTTTTTTGATATTTTTTGAGAAATGTATATTTTTATGTTTTGATGTTACCCTTACGCCCCCTAGCGGCCATCCCACAGACTTGAAAATAATTTCCAGCAATTTCTCTTGATCACTTTTATCTAAATTTTTTCCCGAAAGTTATACTATTAGTAGTTTCTGAGATATAGCCGACTACCTCTCTTAGTGGAACACCCCCACTAGTTTGGAATTAACTTTTGGAGAACTGATGGCCTTCAGGGCCGCTTCTTTTTCTTTAATAAGCACGGCACAATGCATTATTGCTGCGATTTCCGCAGCATTTGAAAACAAGCACGATGGTAAGTCAACATAAACGATTTTTTTTCCATCTTTTGACATTTTATTACCAAGAGAAATAGTAAAATTCTGCGAAATATGTTTCACGTTGCTAAATAAATAAGGTAATGTGTGAAACAAAGTGTTTTCTTTAATCGGTTGTTGAAGATAAATTTTATGAAGCAAGGGAAAATTAAATTAATTTTTTACGAAAGTATACATTATCTACAAAATATTCCAATACCTTTGGGGTATGATTTTTGTAAACAAATTAATAAAAAATATTATATTAAAAAGCAATGTGAAATAACTCTAAACTTTACGCTGCAAAATCTCTCAATTGAATAGGAAACATCTTAAGGGTAACCTTAGGGTCACAGGTTGTGGTCAAGACAGCGATCCGCGTCTCAGAAAGACCCTTTTGTTTAATGCATGAGTGAATTTCAAGAAGCTCCGAACTTCGCCTTTGCACAATGGAAACATGTGTCCTTTTATTGTTTTAGTAAATGGCATAGACTGGCAATGTTTTAGAATTTAAATCGACAAGAACTTGCTATTTTTACTTGAAAATGTTGAAAATCTTTTCTAGAAGTTATTTTAAGGGATTTTGCATGCACTGTTTGTTTGAAGAGACTGGATAAGTAGCTTCCTTGTTTTGTTAGGAAAAACAATAGTTGAAAAAGTTGAAAATATCTTTCATAATGTACTTTTACGGTTTTCTTTTTGCTTCACTTGCTTTAAAGAATCATAATTCTCAGGTTTTGACGTTCCTAGATTTTAAAATACACTGTTTTTCATGTCCATTCATCTGTCTGTCTATCAATACCACAGAGTTCGAAAAAAATGAAATAATAATTTTAAATTTGGTATACGTGCAAAGCACCTATTATTTTTGGGTTATATAGCTTCAAAGAAAGGATTAAATGAGTGATAAGGGCTAATATTTTATGTGATATTTTAGTAATTTCTCTTAGTATAAGTAGAATAGACTTTAAATAATTTTGTTTGCAGAAATTACAGGGGTATAATAAAATGAGGGAAATGTTAAAGAGATATATGGGAAAAAGCCCAATATATAAGGTGTAAACTGAACCTGGTCTTGGTTGTAAATCCTCATTTTTTATGATAAACGCCCCTTTTTCTTCCTTTCTTGTTTCAATATGACGTCTGCCATAATCCATTGTTACTGCAGATATATGAAGCATAATATGTTTAAATTAAAAAAAGAGGCGGTGGTAAACCAAAATTACTGCAATATTGCCAGAAAATCTTACGACGTAAAAGAAACTTTAGTTGATAGCTACGGATATTTTTAACTTCTACCAAATGCATTCTTCCGTTATTGTTTTTTGAGGTAATTTTAATTTATTTCAAGGCAAATGTTACTTGAAACAGGCCAATGAGAAACCCATAGACCCATAGACCCATAAATGTCATCCAAACCAAACGAAATTTGATGAAAAAAATTATGGCGAAAAATTATCGGCATAGTTGTAGGCCTGCCTGTCTGAGAAGTTTGAGCACAATCGTACATAGTATCAAATTTGTTATATATATATATATATATATATATATCCTTTGTCTCACACAACTGGAACAAGTCCCTTGAGTTCCTTGGTGAATCCCAAATCGTTGCTCTTGACATATCCAAAGCTTTCGATCAGGTCTGGCATGATGGGCTTCTTAACAAACTTCCTTCTTACGGTCTTTCACCTAAGCTTTGCTCTTGGCTTTCCAGTTTCCTTTCTAATCGACGTATATCAGTTAGTGTAGATGGTCATTCCTCCAGCTTCTACCAAATTAATGCTGGGGTACCCCAGGGCTCAGTGCTGGCACCCACGCTGTTTCTTCTACACATTAACGATCTTCTCTCTTCCACAATCAATCCCATTCATAGTTTTGCTGACGATATCTTCCACTCCAGTATTCAATTTCTTAAGCCACCGTGTAATCCTGATTTCGAAAACAAGCGCAGGTCAATGCAGATATCTCTTTCCCAGGACCTCGGGCTTGTCTTGGATTGGGGCGCCAGGAACTGTTCAGTTTGTGCCCGAAAACACAGTCATGTTCGCTATCGCGAAAAAAGTCTGCAAATGCTCATTCCTTACATATGAGCGGCCAAGTTCTGCAGAACAAGGAGTCGTTTAATCTTGTCGGCGTTACTTTTGAGAATAACCTCAACTTGGCACAAACACATATTATCCATAGCTTCGGCAGCTTCAAAAAGGTTGGATTTCTCTTCCGAGCCAGAAAATATTTCTCTTCCAATCTGTACACTCTCTATGGTCCCAAATCAGACCCTTTAGAATATTGAAACCTTTATGTCTGGGGAATGGCGTCCCCTTACAACACTTAGCATACTTTGACTCCATTCAAAGAAGAGCCGTTCGTCTTATTAATGATCCAACGCTCACAGCAAGGCTTCCTTCTTGCCCACTGTCGAGCTGTAGGGGATCTGTCGCTCTTCTATAGGTATTTTCACGGCTTCTGCTCAGAGGAGTTATCCAGTATAATTCCTTCTCTGGCAGCTCCCAACAGAGCAACACGTAGTGCAACTTGTATGCATCCTTTTACAGTTCAGTTAGAGAGGCTCCCGAACTTCCCGCTTTCTTCGTTCCTTCATCCCTTGTGAGTGTCAAGATTCATGGAACCAGCTGCCCGCAGTGAAGTTTTTCCTTCTCCTCCCAATCTCCAAAATTTAAGTCCCGTGTGAACAAACTCCCTCTCACCACACTGAAGACACCCACGGTACGTTAGTACTTAGGCATCAGCCTTCGTGGACTGTCCCAAGATTACAAAAAAAAAAAAAAAAAAAAAAATATATATATATATATATATATATATATATATATATATATATATATATATATATATATATATATATATATATATATATATATATATATATATATATATATATATATATATATATATATATATATACATATATATATATATATATATATATATATATATATATATATATATATATATATATATATATATATATATATATATATATATATATATATATAAATATATGTTTAGAATTAAAATTTATTTTTATAAATTATTATTTTGCCTATTCTGTTGTGTGTCATTATTTTTGCTAAGAAAATTGAATGTTTAGCAACATCGTAAAAGGGGTTTACATCACATAGATAAAAAATATATTTTTGCCAAAATAATAAATAGAGCAGATTATAGTTATTTTTTTATGACCTAGTCTAACAAATATTTTAAAATTGTGAAATAAATTTAACAAAATCAGGTTAACATTACTGTGTTTTATATTTATTTAGAGATAAAATCAATTTAACCAAGCACAAAAACAACACAGGCATTTGCAATTCTCTGATTCTGTTGGCGCAATATTTAAATAAATTGAAGAGTAACTACCGTTGTTTTCATAAAATTAAACTTTCTCTGTATGAAATACTGCATAATTTTTACATTAGCCCCATCTTAAAGAAGATCTAGCATTTTCTACAAGATGTATTCAAATTAGGTAACGTTGAATAAGTAAGCCATAGATGTTACTTATGAGAAAAGTAAATATTTGAAGTATCAAATAATAATATTAAAGTTCAAGCATTGATTGTAGTGTCCATCACTTTCCAATAACTCTAACGTACTAAAATTAGTTATGTAAAATAAGGACCAAGTTCTTATCTAAAATTTTGAATGCTTAAAGTACTCAGATCCAAAACTAAACCAAGTTCTTTCTACAATTTGCTGTTCCACTCCTTGACTATGCAAGTTATTTACTGATCTGTGTGTTTTGAAAAATATTTCTTTTTCAATAATATGGACAGTTTTTTTTATTAATATAGACCGACCAGTAAAAATTGCTGTCAAAAAAAAGTAGAACAGCAAAATATGGATAAGACTAGATACTTTAAGATTGGGAATTAATGAAATTTTCCATTACCTTGCAAACAACTGAAGGAAGAGATATAGGTCTTTAATTAGAAGGGAGACTTAGATCCTTTTTTGGGGGACAGGTTGTACACGTGCAGCTTTCCAACTTCCAGGAAATGCCCGTGTCGTAAGAGATTCGAAAGAGGCGAGTTAAGATGGGTGCAAGCTCGGGAGCACATTTTTTTTAAGACGATTGCTGGTATGCCATCCAGCCCAGACGATTTTTCAGTATTAAGAGAAGAAAGAATACGCTTGATCTGTTTGACTTTAAAAATTATATCGGACATTTTATGAGAAACAGGGACAACTGTTGGAAGGGGAAGATTAATAGGAGGACTGCTGCAGAATTGGTAGCAAATTGTTTGGCAAATAGTTTCGGCTTTTCCTTTGGGAGATAGAGACAATTCCATCTTCAGAGATTAGGGGTGAAAAGAATTTGTGCAAAGTTCTGACTAATATTTCGCAAAGGACCAAAAGCTTTTACTGACATTTGAGCAAAAGAACGTTATTTTTTATTCGATTGTTAAAACGGTCTTTGCATCTGAGATGGTCTGATTATACTGATTTCTTGCTATGATGCTAGCCTGTCGATTTTCGGGACTGGGGTTTTGAAGAAACTTTTTGTGGGCTTGAAGTTTTAAAGTCTGGCTTTGTCATTGATTTAGAAAACCACGGTTTGTGATTTGAAGTTATGGGGTTCTTTTAGTGTGGGGAATATAGGTCTCAATGCCTAGTTGAATTGTTTCTGGTATTTTGTTTACATATTTCTGAAGGATCGTGAGTAGAAAAGCAGGTAGGATTCCAAGGCTAGCTGGCAAAGAAATCTCTTAGACCATCCCAGTCGGCCGAATTGTAGTGCCAGAGCGGTTCGTGGCGGCATGCTTTCAGTTGCCTTAAAATGAGTGGAGTATGATACGGTGACCAAACCATGGTCAGAGCGACCAAGGGGAGCAGTTACTGATGCTTGATAGAGTTCGGAGGTGGAAGTAAGAAAGAGATCTAGGGGGTTAGAATTATGGGTGGGAACCCTAGGAAAGTAGGTAGGTTCCATAATTAGATTGGTGAGCGAGTTTCTGATTGCGAAATTTTCTGCTGCTCTGCCTTGTGTATCAGTTTTTGTGGAGCCTAGCCAATCCTTATTATGAACATTAAAATCCCCGAGGACGATTACTTCGGCCAATGGAAACTGGGAAATAATATTGTCGACTTTTATTGAAAGGAAATCAAAGAACTCGTTGTAGGAATTGTCAGACGGGGACAGGGAATATACAGCAGATGAATTTAGTAGAAGATCTGAAAGTAAGTTTAATCCAAAGAATATCAGGCCTACTCGATTCGAGGTTAGAAACCCTAACACATCCAGATCGTTGCGAACGTAAGCACAAACCTCCCCGCCATGGGGTCGATAAGATGAAATGAGTTCATAACCTGGAAAAAGGAGGTGGTTGGTTGCTGTTTTGGGACTTATTTGGGTTTCGGTAAGAAATAGTATGGGGTTTGGAGGATTGAATATAATGGTGAACAGAGTTCACGTTAGAGTTAAGCCCACATATATTTGTAAACGAGGATTGACTTTTTCGATGGTGGCTCCCCCCAAATGTACCTCGCCCGGAGAACCGAAGGGGTATTTTACCTTACGTTCGGGTGTGCCATCATCATTATTTCCAAATTTTAGTAGAGTGGAAAAAAAGAGAAAGGAAAAGAAAAAGAAAGGAGAGGAAGAAGGAAAACTAAAAGAGAAAGAAGGAGGAGGAAGAAGGAAAAACTGACTCACCGCCCAGAACTCGAAACGTACTAAGACTTCACGAGTCCTTTAAAGGGCAAGGTGGTACCGCCTCAGGCGAGGAAAGCTCCTTACCACCTGCAAAAAATAGAATAAAGTTAGCTTAATCTATTTGATAAGAAAAGTAAGCTCTTTTCTAAAATATCTTACAGTTTTTTTATATTTACGATATTTTCGTATGGTATTACGTTCGGTGGTAGATCACCCCGTCTGTACAGGGATTAAATAGACACTAGAGGGAGGTACACGATATCAATTTCTTATAATTTAGAATCCCTCAGTGGTTTTTCCCACAGTTTTCAAGAAATGTTTTTTTTTTTATATTTAGGGGATGATTCAACCTAATAAATATTTGTTTTCTATTTTTTAAATTTTATTTTATTGAAAAAATACAATTAGAATTATATTCGTATTGATGTTATTCATATATTTCAGTTTTGGGACATCATGTGATCCCGATTTTCCGAAAACCAAAAATATATGGATTTTTTATATTACCATAATTTAACATACGCAGAAAAGTTTTAGGTTTTTTTTAAGGTCTCTGGCAAAATTGAAAAAATAGGATAAATAAATGCCGTTTTTGAGGTCGCTCTCTGTAAAAGGTCTTTTTTAAATTTGTTTTAATTTGTCTAAAATGTGTTTTAAAAAATATTTTTCTATATTAATGTTTTAATCAAAAAAACTATTTTTTATTCTTATTAATAGAATTTTACAAGTTCTTATTCAATCATTATGGGATGATTTAAGTAAAAGCTTAAGTATCTATTTGTATGTGTTAATTTTCTGTTTTAGTTTTATATTAAGGATGTTAAGGCATTGCTTAAGCAATCTTAGTCAAGTTGATAAATAGAAAAATGTCATTTTACATATTACAAGTTGATAAGCTTACAATGTATTTTTGTAAAGTGTACTTAGACTTTAAGCTTTTGCTTCCTTGGATTATAAAATCTTTGATATTGACAAGCTTATTCTGGGTATGTTTGATCTAATTTGTATTGGTTCAATTTAAAAACACCATATTTATTTTCCTATTTTTAGCCAATTGTCATTTTGTTATTCTAAGGCTAATTTCAACGACACGAAGTAAACTTTCGAAACAAGACCATGATGCACGTTCCGTTCTTGACCGGTCGCTCTTCAAGTTGTAATAATGCTCAACTTTAAATGAGGTTAAATATTTAGATGGTATCGACATATAATTGAATTATAGAGGATGCTGGGAAAACATGAGCCTCCGCCAATTATTTACCAGACTGAATTGTATCGAGGATCGCTCGACATTGGCCAGGGGTCAAGTTTGTAATGAATAATACGAAGACTTTTAATAGGAGGTTAGTTGGGGTTTAAGAGGATTGGATCGGTCTGATTATTTAAGAGTGGTTGAGCTTTAACAACATGTTAGTTTATTTTCGAATTTAAAATAAATCTTGTTATGTGTAGAAACCATTTTTTTTTAGATGACTTTTTAAGACTTTTTATGACAGAAGAGTTTTTCCGGATAGGTGAAAGGTGGCACGTGTGCAATTATTTTCAGAAGGGGATTTTACATTCTTTCTTGTCGTTAAAAAAAATGATTTTTTTTTACATTAATTGCTTATAACTCTGTACGTTTTGGTGGTAGAGAAAAATTGTGGCAAGAAAAAAGTTTTTTTTATTTAATTTCTTACAAGATAGTTAAAAATTGCAAAATGCTTTAAGCTGGTTGCTGGAAGCAATGGGAAAATAATAAAGGCAGAAAAAGCACAGTTTTTTGCATAATATTTTTGGATCCTTTAGATTTTTTTAAGAAGCTCCATATTGAGCCAAAAAAACAATCATACTATGGTGAGACTTCAGGTTAAATGTTTTTAAGTTCGGTTTGATAGTTTTTGCATAATTATTTTGCAGTCCAATTTCGTTTAAGTTTTTTTAAATTAAGTAGAGTCCAGAATATTGAACTAAGACATTTGATTTTTTTTCACATAAACTAGAGATTCCAAGCTTATGAACGTTTTTTTTTTTTAATGAAAATTGGATCATTGATCCTTAACAATTGTTAAAAATTATAGAAAAAAAAATTGCTTTTAAACCAATTGACTATCGCCACAAATTAGGATGAAAACATTTCCTAGTATACGTAAAATAAAAATCAAATGTCTAGGTTCAATATTCTGGACTCTATCCAATTTAAAATATTGTCATTTTTTTTAAACGAAATTAGTATGCAAAAACCATTACACGGATTTTAACGAAATTTGACACGTTGTTACACCATAGCACAAAGTTTTATCTTTCAGTTTGCAGGTCCTTGGGAAAATCAAAGGATCCAAAATAATCATTCCAAAAAACTACTTTTTACGTTTTTTTTTGTTTATTGCTGTTTTGCCATAAGCCTAATATATTTTAAAATTTTAATCTTATTTTGTACAAAATTTAGTTACGAATCTTTTATCTGTCTACAATTTTTTTCTACGACCAAAACTTACAAAGGTATGGACGATTTATTTAATGAAAATGTTTTTTTTTTAGATTGTTTTTATGCACTTTGTATATCTAACAAATGTTTCGCACCTTTCTGGAAGAAAACGTTCCATATCAAAACTCTCCTTATCCCTTTGAGCTTATTTCCAGAAAATTAGGAAAAACCCCTTATGTTCTTATCATTGGAAATGTGTACTTCATTCTTTCTATATTCATTTAATATGCCACTAACGAACCCCCGTATTATATTACTTTGAATCATATTTTGATAGATCTTTTTCTTTTTTTATTTTAATTCTGGATAAGACGAGTTTTGATATGTCTCTGTGGAAAAAAATGAGTTTTATAACGCACAAAATGTTTTATAAAATTAAAAAACTCAATATTTAAACAAAAAAAATCGAATCTTTATTGTCAAATAACAAAATGTAAACATGAAATAACACTACTAGACTTTAGGCTCTTGATTTTCATCATAATTTTCTTGGCAAAAGTCTTCAGGATCGTCAGGATTACCGGATTGAACGACTTCTCCTTCATCAGTACTTAAAAGAATTTTGTAAAACGACAGATCCTCCCTGTTGGCCCACTCCTCACCAAAATGTTTTGTCAAAAGTTTCTTCACATCGAGCAACTTTTCTGGCTATGAAAATATCTACGTATCTTTTTGGATCTACGATTGTCGCTTCTTTTTTAAGAACCTTCTCTATCCTCCCAAAAACTCGATCGGGAGGCAAAAAAGAATGTCCCGGAATGGGAAAAATCAGTTCAATTTTCTGCACGTTTTTCGGTGCAATATTTCTCAGAAAGTGACAACACATAGCCATCATCGTAGTATTCCTATTTTGCTCTGCTCATCCATCGGCGCAAAATCTTATTGTAGAGTAACCTGTTAAATCAGTAGCGCTTAGAAAGTCAAAAACAGCTGAGCAGATTTGATTGGATGCCTTGCTGAACTCGTTTTCCATCCACGTGTAAATAAAAACATTGTCTGTAGGGAGCTTTGACTTCGATGAGCCTTTAACCACTGTGAAATTATATCTGTAGAGTTGACGACTGTATCAGGTATTTTGGGGTTTACTAAATTCTTCCGACAATCAAATAATACAGTAAGAAGTTCTGGTCTCTCTTCTTTAAGTTTCAAAAAAGGCGTTGGCTCTCATTTTATGGACACGCTTTTCCGTTATAAGTTTCACTTTATTTTCTTCAGATTTCTCAGCTTTTATTCTTTTCGAAAGCTCTATACATTTTGAACATGCATCAGTTGCCGGAGTGCCAAAACCTATGTTAAAACAACGAAGAAAAATTTCTCTAAAAAATGTTTTCTTCACTTTTAGATGGTCATCTACGGACTCGTTATACATTGCAAAGATTTTTGCAATGCTTAATTCACTCGGTAAATATTGCCTTTGCATGTTTTTGCTCCGGCAATAATGACTTTCAATTCCCCTAAACTTCTGGATAAACTCTTTAACGTTGCACCTGCGATTCTCGTACGTAGCTGTTCTTCTGTCCCCTCCTCTATTTTCTTTAGGTGACTGTCCAGTTGAGATATGATCCCTAGCGATTTTTTTAAGTCTATCTTTTGAAACATTTAAGATGCCCATAAAGGTTGTCTTGCAAACTTGTAACTGAAAATCTTGTGTATCTAATAGTTTGATAAAGTATTGTGTAGCGACTTCTTTCCTGCTACTATTTTCCTTTACACTTCTACTTCGTGTAGGCTTTTTAACTAACATGTACTTAAGTAGAAATGCATCTTGTGAAATTTTTGTTTTATTTGGATAAAAATTTGCATGAAATGCATGAATATCTCTCATAGTTAACTTTTGGCACCGGCATTTGCCTACAAACTGGAAATTTGGGTAGACCTTTAGCAGCATATCTAAAAATAAATATTCATATTTTCATTTTACTGCCTCCTATTTTATGAAAATATAACGTACCTTGCCTTTTTTTCTATTTCACTTTTCCATTTCTTGGGCTCACTTGGATTTTTTTCTTGCTTTTTCTCTTTTTCGAAGTACAACACTTATGTCCATTTTAGCAATGCTTTTCATTCTAACTCTTTTGTTCTCCGTCAGTACTAAAGCCCCGTAATCGTTTCTTGCCGCGCGGCAAAACGTTATCGTCAGGGATGATCTAGAATCAATATATTTATTATTAGAGGAAAAAGAGGATAACGAAATACTATTACATAGCCAATCTGAAACATAGCAATGCCCCTATAAATCCAATATTTCAGCAAAGAGCGATGAGGGTTGTTATACTACATTAATAAATCGACATCTGTAACAGGATGAAGTAAAATTTAGAAAATATTTTGGATTGAATAATGGAGTTTACTTTTATTCTTGACTTAATAAAAGACGATATAAAGTCAGTAGAAACAGAGTTGAATATCCATAACCTCAGAGGAAAAATTAGCCATTGATAAGGTAAATCTGTACAGGGTGTACCAAATTCGAGTCTTATCATTAGGATCTGGAAACTTGAAAGATACGAGGTCGGTTAAATGAAAAACTTTAAAATTTTCGAATACTTACTTTTGGAAAAACCGATTATTCGGATTTCGTTTTTATTTTCTTATAACTTTATTTAATGGTTAACAAAATAACTTTTACATTTCCATTGCTACTTTCTGTTCTACAAGATAGTGTTATTAGATTTATACACCGACGTTTCGTCTTTGAGCTGCCATCATTAACTGTTTTTTTTAATACGGGCCTGGATTTTTTATTATGTATTTTAGGGCTATAAAGTTCCAAAACAATAATGTATTGCATTTATTCGAAAAATTTATATTAATGTTTCATAGAAAACCATATGTTAGAGAGAGTCAGACAATATATTTTTGGCAGGATTTTAGGAAAACATTAAACCGATTTTTTTGAATAAGTGGAAACATCATTGGATTTGGGATCTTAAAGCTCTTAAAATACAATTCCAGGACCTCATTTAAAAAATAAGTTTTAATTTTTAGCAATTAAAACACCAGACATTCCACAAAAACAACACAAACAAAATATCAGTCGCAGACGACTGCGCTACACTGTTCTTCGCAGTCAGTCGCATCAATCGCAGTCGTTGACAGCGGACCCATACGACGGCCGCGGAACAAACCAGGCACATTTAAAAACATGAGTAGGAGTGCTTGAACGTAGTGCGTTAGTCGCATGCGGCCGCGTGGAAGGAAACGTCTAAAAACCATACAACATAAATCGAATCGGCGGGAAAAGTTATAGTCAGGTGATGACTAATGAGCTTTTTTATTGGATAATTGGATAAGGCGTGATTTGAAGCGACGATGTAGCTGGATAAGGCGAGTTTTGATTTGAATGTCGATATTCAACCGTCTATTTTTGATGGATAACGTGACTTTTTTTGTGTTTTGCGATACAGGCCACATAAGTATTAGGACAAATGATATTATAATGTATCAAACACGATTTTTACAAAAAATGCATAAGGCGACTTTTGATATGGAACGCCTCATATCTTAATTCTTATTAAATACATTTTTTAAAGGGTTTTCTACCAAAACATGCCTTCCACCTCGTACATCCAACAACTCCTGTTTTTTACAGATAAGGCTTCGTCTATTAAGAAACTTCCTTTCTTTGGCCCTCCACCTACGAAACTCTTTCCGTCTTTACCTTAAAGTTCTAGTTGATGTATATCACCTGTTGTAAAAAGTTATTTCTTTATCTTTTACCAAATGAATGCTGGGGCAAGGCTCGGTTCCAAAATTAATCCCGTTCATAGTTTAACTGACGATATTAACCTTTACTCTAATATTAAGTTTATCAAGCCAGTCTGTAAGTCTTATCTAGAAAATAAGCGCATGATGCAGAAATTATTTTAAGGAATTAATTTTGTATTGGTGCCCTAAAAATTTTATTAAAGATATCTCAAAAATAACACCATATTTTCTCCCCAGAAAAAGTCTGCCAATATCCACCTCTTACTGATAAAATATTATTAACAAAAAGTGATTTAATCTTGTTAACGTTATTTTCGCCAATAACCCTAATTTGTCTTAACATATATCCACAGTAACAGTAGCTACAAAAAAGCTCGTATTTTTTGAGTTAGAAAGTATTTCTACCCTTCTTATATGTATACTCTACATGTACTTCAAATCAGAATTTATCTAAAAAAACTGTTCCATATTTGAAAAATGAAATCTTCCACAACTCCAAGCATTCTAGATTCTTCCCAAAAAGAGCTCTTCGTCCTTTTAACGACACAACTCTTACAATCTTGTTACTGACCAATAGTCCCAACCAGCCCCTATTGCTTCTGCTTAAAGGGAGCAACACAAAGTGTTACTCCTATTCATGCCTTTACAGTCCTACTGAGAGAAAACAAACTTTCCAATTTTACATCCTTTATTAGTAGAGTGTTAAGAGTGGGGAACCTGCTGCGTGCGGTAGTTTTCTTTTCCCCTCAGTACTCAAAATCCTTAAATTTTCTGTTATTAAACTGCCCATTATTTCCATTGAGACGCTCACGGTACGATAGTACTCAGGCTTGAGTCTTCGTGGATAATCTCAAGGTTTCTCCCCAGAAAAAGTCTGCCAATATCCACCTCTTACTGATAAAATATTATTAACAAAAAGTGATTTAATCTTCTTAACGTTATTTTCGCCAATAACCCTAATTTGTCTTAACATATATCCACAGTAACAGTAGCTACAAAAAAGCTCGTATTTTTTGAGTTAGAAAGTATTTCTACCCTTCTTATATGTATACTCTACATGTACTTCAAATCAGAATTTATCTAAAAAAACTGTTCCATATTTGAAAAATGAAATCTTCCACAACTCCAAGCATTCTAGATTCTTCCCAAAAAGAGCTCTTCGTCCTTTTAACGACACAACTTACAATCTTGTTACTGACCAATAGTCACAACCAGCCCCTATTGCTTCTGCTTAAAGGGAGCAACACAAAGTGTTACTCCTATTCATGCCTTTACAGTCCTACTGAGAGAAAACAAACTTTCCAATTTTACATCCTTTATTAGTAGAGTGTTAAGAGTGGGGAACCTGCTGCGTGCGGTAGTTTTCTTTTCCCCTCAGTACTCAAAATCCTTAAATTTTCTGTTATTAAACTGCCCATTATTTCCATTGAGACGCTCACGGTACGATAGTACTCAGGCTTGAGTCTTCGTGGATAATCTCAAGGTTAAATTAGTTATTGGGAAAAAAAAACTAAACAAATTTAGAAAAAAATTAAACACAAATAACAACGTATTACCGACACACGAGATACCCGTATTCTGCCAAAAGCTAAATCTTTTTAATACCATCAGGTAAAGTTACAGCTTATTTTTATCCTTACCAACTTAAACCGTTGATTCCCCATATTTTACGATAAATTACCTAGACATAAGTGTCAAAGGTAATACAGCGACTAAGTACGTGACACCATAAGCTGATGATGTATATAATAAAGCGCATATTAAAACTGGATTCCTCAACTCTATTAATCAAGATTGTACAAGCTAAGGTCGAGAAAGTCCCGCTAACACACTCGTTATTGTTAAGCACCCACTGTTATGTAAATTTCTCTTCGTGCTAAATAGAGTTTTTAATACCGATTTAGATGTTTTAAAATATCCCAAGCTATTTGTTATCATTTGCATTGATGAGCTTGAGCCATATACTGTAATCAATTGACAATCGGAATTATTCGCGCCATGGTTATACAGTACCGTTACC
>JAHBCN010011712.1:0-28475 GCA_019359885.1 Listronotus oregonensis
TTTTATCTGGCAAGTACCCAGAGCCATTTTTTTGATAATTTGTAAAAATATTCTAGGGCAACTTTTTATAGAACCTAATTGTGAAGTCAGTTTGTAAAAGAAACGTTTCAGTTTCGTAAAACCATTATAAACTTTTTTATCTGTACGCACCAATGAGCTGTTAGTTTAACTGGAAAAAGCATCGAACTGGCATAAGCGTGGCATCATAAACGCACATTCTAAGGTTCTGCCTAGCAATAAATTAACCTCTGTACTTGAAATAATAAAATCCCCAAAAACCCGGGAAAATGGTTACTACAGATCTATTTTGTCGTAAAGCGAGACTGCCAAGTATCTTTCTGTTTCATTTACTTGATAGTATATTATGATTAAATTTTACTTAATTTATTCCTAAAATTACATCAAATTAAGCTCTATTATTGCGTTTTAAACTGTAAATAATATTTGTTATATTTATTACTATAAAGTATAACACAGAAAAGTAATGATGTCAAAATACTATTTTCTTTTTGGACAGCTACTAATAAAGGCGCGACAACGTGACAACAGCGGATTTTTCGTAGAAGCGTACTTCCGCTACCTTCAGCTTCGCTTATGGATTCTAGAGAAGTAAAGGATCACCCTCTTTTATGGCTGTTTTGCTCAAAAAGTGATCCTCACTAGGAGGCGCTGATGTAGCTTAGAGAACCAATGAGAACCAATGACCTTGACCGCAATATAAAAAGTAAAGTTTGAAAACGGCTCTCTGGAACACAACGCCATTTGCAACTGGAAGACCATTTTTGTAACACAGAGTGGGTGATCCTTTACCTCTCTAGAATCCATGGCTTTGCTCGACAGATTACACATTCAATATGGCGTTTCAGTGTAAATGTTTTTTGTTGTTTGGGTAATTTTTGTGACAATTGTATAAATTTTAGTTTTGTGTAAGTATTTTTAATAAATTAAAATGGTAAGGCAGTGCCAAGTGTGTAAAGTGACGAATAATATTCCTGGATTATCATTTCACAAGTATGTACAAACTATGCTTGCACCATTCTATCGCCAATAATAAACAAAAACATGTTGGCCGCAGCTCTCGATTGCGTTTATGAATGAAATGCTTTCCTATCTATGATGTTAGCTCATTGGTACGGACTTATTGTTGGATTTTTAAGTAATGAGAAGCAGCTAATTTTACCTTTTTGAGGATCCAGCACCCAAAGGCAACATAATTAAAATTAGTTAAAATAATAGATGTAAAACATAAATAAGGCAAGTGTCCGTAACTTTTCAATGTAAAAAAGAACAGCAATTATTGATGAATGAAATCTTAAAAGAGTTTAAGGCACAATGATTAGATCCTGTGGGTTTTTATCATGGGATAATCCACGAAGGCTTAAAGACCAAGTACTAAAGTACTGTGGATGTCGTGAGTAAAGATGGAAGTAGTATATTAACATGAGAATTAAATATATGATGGTTTGGAGTGAAAGCAATAACCTCTACAAGCAGAAGGTTCCAAATTTAGATACTCTAGAAATGAAGAAAATAATAAACTAGAACATTTGGAGTATTTTTAGTTGTAAAGGGATGCATGGAAGTTACACTTCGTGTTACTGTACTAGCTGCAATAGGGGAGTTTATATTCAAATATTATTAGTATTATACTAGAAATACGTAAATTACATAAATACTTACAAAATAATTTATACAAAAAATAGTTATATATTTAAAATTCAATCTAAGCAGAAACCCTTTTTTTGCTTTTATTTTTTTTTAATTATGCCATAAAAGATTTAGTTAAAATCAACTAAACAAAAAGAATTAGTTATTTCAAATACGATTTTTTGTTTTGTTTTAAAAACTAAAATAGCTAAAAAAACTATTATTTAAAAACTAGCAGATATGCTCCCATTGCTGCTCGTATGGGTCTATGTTTTACATAGAATATATAGCCTGTTGCTATATATTTTTCCATATAAAACACACAAACAATTCACTAAAAGAATTTATTATTTTTCTCTGCTGTTTCAAGCTTGCGTCCGGAGAAATAGGATTTTCTAAAATCGACTTTTCAACGAAGCTTTATGTTTTTCTTTATGTTTTTCCAGCTTGAAAGCATTAAATTAAAATCGTCTTAAAATTGACTTTAATAAAGACATCATAATTTTGTTTTTGCCTTTAAAACAATAAGAAACAAACGTGCTATACAAGTTTTACGACAATAAACCAGAACAACAATTTTGGCAAAAAAAATTAATAATTTAAAACAAGTAAAAAGAAAAAGAAAATATACTAAAATTAAACTTGCCTAAAATTTGCATCTGTATGTTACACACTTGCTACGGGTCCAAAAAAATAAATATGTTCACCAACATAGTGCACAAAAAAAATGATCCTTAATACCTTGCGGATCACCTACAATAAAACCCAACCGCTGTGTTCATACGTCGTTGTCGTGGTTGGGCCCAGTAGGATCTTTTGGAACATGCGCTAGAGTTACTGGTTATCGGCAACTCTTTTGGCTAGCGTATGGAACGGGATCTGAAGCTAAGATGAACACAAGGCTTAACTCAAGGTGTTAGCATACCGTGCTGATGAGTGAATGACATCCTGTGCCTTAAACAGGTGTCTCCAACGGTGCCTCTGAGATACAGGGCGACCTCTCAGAGTATCTAGCCTTACTGCGGTAATGCGGGACTCTGCCTTGGTGGACTACTACTTCCCAAGCTCCAAACAGAAAGCGGACTGAACCGCTTTCATAGGAAAAAAGTGACTGACCGAGGCGGATAAACCCGTTTCGAGAGGTGCCACTCAAGGTCTCAAGCAGACAAAGGTGCGCCGACCGAAACGGGTGAATCTGTTTTGAAAGGTGTCCCTTAAGTCACCGACGCCTGTTTCACGGGGAAGGGCTAATCCATCCCGAACAAACAGGTGCTTAGGAAGGGCTCCCTGAATCCAAACAGTAGGCGGATAGAACTGTCTTTATAGGGAAAAGGGTTCCCTGGCTTTAAACAGAAAGCGGATAGGACCGTTTTCATAGGGTAGGGCCGGAGATGCGTCGTCAGAAGGAACATCTGGTTCCTGTAACAAGAACCTGGTCACTAGACCGGGAGAGGAGGGCATGATGGATCTAATCGTCTTCTCGTTATACTATCCAGGAGACAGGGACACCTGACACATCAGAACACATTGTACTCGTGTCCGGTAGCGACACGAGTAAGAGGATATGTAAGAACTCTCTCCCAATCTGGTATCGGATTCATTAGAAGTCCGATCCTATTGGGAGAAATATAAAAAGGTGTGAGCCACAATAGACCGAGCGGTCGCAGTGGAGGGCGTAAAAAGTCCACTCACTTTAAACCTACCGACCTACCTACCACCTAAGTTTTGCTCTTGGCTTTCCAGTTTCCTTTCTAATCGACGTATATCAGTTACTGTAGATGGTCATTATTCCAGCTTCTATACCAAATTAATGCTGGGGTAAGTATGTAAGTATAATTCCTTCTCTGGCGGCTCCCAGCAGAGCAACACGTAATGCAACTTTTATGCATCCTTTTTCTGTCCAGTTAGAAAGGCCCCGAACTTCCCGCTTTCATCGTTCCTGCATCCCTAGAGTGTCAAGACTATGGAATCTGCCGCCCGCAGAAGTTTTTCCCTCTCCTCTCAATCTTCAAATATTTAAGTCTCGCGTGAAAAAACTTCCTCTCACCACACTTAAGACACCCACGGTACTTTAGTACTTAGGCAGCAGCCTTCGTGGACTGTGCCAAGATAACAAAAAATATTTAATATATTGAGTAGGTGCAACAATTAAATAAATTACAATTACTTATGCTTATTTCCCAAAATGAAAATGACATAAACAAATTTGAGCACCTTCAAAATAATTACCGCAAAGCGAAATTCCCGAGCCCAAAGATATTGTGTTATTTTTGTTTTAATATTGTAGTAGTATAGTCAATACTGGTTTAATACAACAATTAAACACCTATTTTTTTTTAATTTTGATATTTTCCAAACTTGACTGGCATTGTCAAATGACTTATCATAAATAATAAAAAGTTTAAATGTTTTTTGGAGCATCAACAAAAAAATGTTTTTAACACGTACCTTAATCAGTTCTTGTAACGATTTGTTTGGTACTTGTTACAAAAATAACTGTTTTTTCTTTCCGTACCTATAAACGTATTGTCATTAATCTGTTGTGGTTTATACATATGAATCGCTAACTGCAGAAAGGGGACATGTCACAATTCTGAAATTGTTCAGGAAATTAAAAAAACTTCAAAACTTTTGTTTGAAAGGTCATTTAAGAAAAAAAATTGTTGTAGGGTCTAACTTGGCACATCTTTTATAAACTACCGCCACCTATTTTTGGTTTATAATTATTAACTCTGCGTTACTGTCAAATTAGACAGATGGACATGTCTCCTCTGCAGTAAAATAAAACTAGTCGTAATGATTTTGTCATTTTTTTATTCAAATCGTTATTTATCATCAACTGGTCATTAAACACTTGAAGTTATTAAGTTAAGAACACCTATTCTATATCGCCTTCCGTTTCAGTTGTCGGCCAAGCGGTAATGCTCCTCCAAAACTCCAAAAAGTCCTCGGGAATGAATTTTTGTGTATTTAATATGTCTGCCATTTTCTTTTTGTTGATAGGTAGCTTCTCGGGGTAAGCTTTTCTTACACAATCAGTTAGACCTTTCTCGGCATTCCTGAGCCGGTAAGTGTCAATTACAGGGCAGTTAATAAACTCACGGTAGACTACTTCAGTGGTTGTGGAAATGGTCAAATGATGGAAGGAGGCAAGAGAAAATGTTTTCTTTTGAGATCGTGGCACACTCTTCCCGTAAGATTCATTACTCAGGCAGGTTTTTTTTGTAAAATTGTGGCCACCAACTTTTATAATCGTACACTAAATCCCTAGACACCTGAATAACTGAGAACTTTTCCTGATTTTTGGAAGCTTTGGAAATAATTTCAATATATTCCTGGATGGTGTAGAATCGTTCTGTTTTATTGAGCTGTCGTTTAATAAGGCCAAAGTCACGGTCACAAGGCATGAATGAATGTCCTCTCATAGGGTAGTATATCTGAATCTCTTCAAATCTTTTCAATTCAATCATACTCATTAAAAAGCGAACAACTGTATTATTTTTGTTCTGGCCAGAGCAGTTGTCGCAAAAAACATGAAGGGTTTTATAATTTTGCAAATCTTCCTCATCGAAATAATGTTTAAGGAAAGAACATACATCATTTGCACCTTTACCCGCCTCTCCTTCATGGTAGATGTAACAAGAAATGTTTTTAGATTTCAAATTATGGATTCCAAAAGTACAAACAGTAAGCTGACGAAAATAATAGAGATCCTGTACAGGAATTTGTGGCAGTGAAACATTGGCCATAAAATCAATGCATATTCCTAATGTCTTCTCATCCTCTTCACAACATTTTTTTAACAAATCTAACGCTGCATAAAACTTCTTGCTTCGTCTTTTGTGGACCATAAGTTCGGCGACTGCTACTCTCTTTGCATTTTCGTTGAGGGTGTCACTCTTTATTTTAGCATTGAGCTCCTCACAGGTATTGCAAGTATCTTTTGCTGGTCGACCAAATTTTAAATCATAATTCTATTTAAAGTAGGACCAAAAAAATTTATAAGAAATTTTATCATTTGGATGTTTCTCTCTGAACATTTCATACATTGTTTTCACGGATAATTTGCAATCCAAATAATGAATTTCTTTACTTGTATAATGCGATGATTTTACAGGGTAGGATTCAATATGTTCACGGATATTTGCAATGATATGTCCCCTTATTGCATTTCCACTAATATTTTTACCACGCATGTCTTGCGGACTTTTGTGATTTCTTAAAAGAAATATAATACGTTCGCAGCGCTTCTTAGAGATGCCGTAAACTGATAGAAAAGCTTTCTTGCATGTTTGTATTCTACTTGAACCGTTCAGAACAAAATATTTACCACTTAACGACTTTAGTTTGCTACTATCAGCGGCCGTATTACCTCTTTTTCGTAAAACAGAATGTAGTTCTAAGAGCCTTTGTAAATGCAAATCTTGTAGGTCTTTAGTTTCCAAATTACAGAATGAAATAAGCATACATTGTTTCTCTTCCTCACGCAAACGGCTTAAACATTTCTTGAAGCAACTAGAAAAAAACATAATCTTTCCTAATGCCAACTTAAAAAAAAATTAGCTACAACTTACCACAGATCACCAGCAACCACTCTTGCAGGTATTACTTTTCCAGAATAATTTTCATGCTGCAGTCCTTGCACTTTTGCCTTTTTAATAATATTTGTTTTATATTTATCTCTATTCACAACACCTTTTTTTCGTTTTCTCGACATTTCTACTTCACTTTCTGAACTGGAACTCATTTTTACCTCTGTACAATAATCAAATAAAGATTAGAGAAGAATAAAGACGTGTTGTTCGTTCGTAGACAAATCAAAACAAGTGTATCACAGTGGAACGATAAAATGGGCTACTATATCTCTGTTGGATTATAATGACAAACTAACTGATCCATTGTATTGATGTACGGAACGGCAACAACGGAAATCAATGTCGATGCTTTACTGCAGAAAGGTGACTTCTCCAGGATATGTCCCCTTTCTGCAGTTAACAAGAATTTAGACGCTTTACAGTATCGAGAGTGACTATGCCGTATGTCCCGTTTCTGCAGTAAACGATGTATTTACCATGTTAGAATCGAAATATACGTTAATCTCAATTTGTCACAAAAATGGAGATATCCCCTTTCTGCAGTTAGCGATTCATATGAGATACATTTATTAATGGAAGAAATAAACTTGTAATAGGTTTAATTTCATTTTGTCTTTAATTTGGTTGTTTAAACGAAAATATTTTAATCCTTTTTTGTGTTAATACTTTTACTAGAACATAAAATGGGTTAACCATGAAACAATTATACTATGTTTTTACAGGGTTGTAAAAATTAAGAAATAATAGAATTACCGTATATATAAAAAAATAGAAAATATTCCAAAACCTTGCTGTAAACGTGATTGAATCTTTTAGCATTTATTTATTTTTGGAGTTTAATGGCTTTCCGGATCCCTATTTTATGATTAATATGTTATTCGACGGCTTAAAAGACCGAAAGCTTTTAAAGACTGTGATTTTTTCACATTGGTAAAGCAATTTTAGGTGTAATCAAGCTTCAATCTAAACTCAATTATTTGTGACGTTAAGTCCGTCAATTTTACTTCCTGTTCTCGAAGCTGCTCAGTTAAAGGCAGGTTATTCCCTGCTGACCGTTTAACAGCAACGGGTGACAGCCTGTAAGGACTACAGATAGCGGCCGCAGCAGGATAACGTTCTTTCCCCCCTGCTGGGCCGCTTAAAAGTGCCGTTTAGAAAACGAAGCAGGAGATATCCGCTGCTATCGGAGTCGGTCAGGGGGATAGTTTTTTGTTCGACAGGAAATGAAAAAAATTACCTAAATTGTTTGGGGAATGCGAGGGAATATCGTAAAAGGTATTAAAGTTATATATGCAAAAACCGGACCGTTTTGCAGGATATACAATACGTTTGGCAGTGTAAACCATATTGGGAAAATACGTTCCTTTTGTTGTGTTGGTACGTATATGCAAAAACAGATTGGTTTATTGTTTTAATTAAATGTGTATTAAAATGCTAAGATACAATAATTCAACACACAGGCGGGTGATTTTAAAAATTAAAGGGAATACTTAATATGCCATTACAAGCACAATAACACTTAGGAAAAAAAAGGTGTCAAAATTGTAATAAAAATATACTATTTACACGAATTTAAAAGCAGGACCACTGTAATTTGTTTTGAGTTAATTCAATAGCACTTTTTTATACAGAACTAAGCGGGCAATAAGAATAATAGTATGTTCTTGTTGGGATTATTCGCTTTGATATTTTCTAGAAAATGGTACCACCTCGATCCTGGTAGCGGGGTATAGCGAAGTGAGCCTGCTCAGCCATATTTACCACTATAAATTGGCAGATTGCCGGAAACAGAAAAAAGAAAAAACCCACAAAATTCAGGATACCAATCTACTTTTTGGTGACAAGTCTGCCACTCTTGTCAAGATAAAATTAAAAAAAAAAACAAAATACAAATTAAAACTAAATTTTTAAAAAATTTGGTTTAAGAAGTTAGGAATTTCTGCAAGCTCTTTAATATTTATGACGTTTTGTCATAAATGACATATTAGTTTGTTTGACTGGGATATTTATAACTTAAAAAAAACAAAAAAATTGTAAATAAACCAGACAAACAAACTACAATGTCATTCATAACAAAACGTAATACATACTTAAAAGCTTTTAGAATTTCCTAACTTTTTTGACAAAAATACCCTAAAAATTTAGTTTTAATTTCGACTTAGTTTTCTTTTAATTTCATCTTGACCACGGTGGCCGAGTTGCCATCAAAACGTAGATAAGTGATTAGATTTTTGGGGTTTTGGGTTTTTTTTTTCTATTAGGGCAATCTGCCAGTTTATAGGGGACAATAGGGCTGAGCAGTCTTAGTTTGCTATACCCCGGGACCAGGACTGAAGTGGTCCCATTTTCGAAAAATTTTAAACCGAGTAACCCAAGAACATACTAAAATTTAAATACGCCACAAAATTGTAGAATATATTAATAATAAAAACTATGGACTAAATTATCAATAATATTAATACCCAAAAAGTAACGACAAAATAATGATTAAAAAAAATAGATGAGCTTTTGTCTGCATATAAATTACTAATGCTACTTAAATTTGGCTTTATTTGGAAGTAAAAGAAAAGATATTTTTTTATATTTTCTTTTTTTTTGTAAAAAAAAATACACAATTTAGTTGTTTTGGGCTTATTTCAGTTCGCAGCACTTCCTTAGAATTTACTTACTTTTAAGGGTTGATTAGGAATTTTTTTTAAGCTCTTGTTTCCCAATAAACATGGATTTTTTTGGACTAAATCTACAAAAAAAAAAAAAAAATTTTTGGCTTGTGTCACTTTTGAGGGGGCGCGAAATATTATTTACATACCTACGGCTCCAAATGTTGACAAATTGTGTTGCGACATTTATTGACAATATTTCTCATATTATTAAAATACATATTATTACTAAGTTAATTAGGCTAAACTGTACCTCTTCTTATCAAAGTACATGCCATAAAACCTTTATTGACATAATTCGCAACAAAAAAAATACTTTGGACAACTATCATAAAATTTAGAAAAATAAGTTGTTTAATTTTTGAAATTTTAATAACAATAAATAAAATAAAAAACGTGTATCAAACTTTAGTAAATTATGAGCTTAAATTTTTAAAAAATAGCCGACATGCTAACATTTTGTCATTTTAGCAGCTTAAAAACAGTGTAAAATATGTGGAAACAAATATAAATAGTATTTTCTTACCTTATGCTTAAATATGCATCGCAGTGTTCTCAAACATTATATAATTTTGAATTTTGTTTAGTTTTTTTTTCTATCTGGGGACAGTCTACAAAGACTTTAAGCTCAAAAGCTAATATAACTTAATATCTTAGGTAAAGAAAAGAAAGTTAATTACCATGGAATCTAAAGATTTAAAGGTAAGTCCAGGAAACAAACTTCTACAGTTCAAATACTTTTGAGATAAAGAAACGAAGAAAATGGAAAGTTTGGGGCCCCTCCGGATGCAGTAAAAAAAGATGCTTAAGAGTAGCAGTTTGTGTCGCTCTATTGGACTCTGCCAGGAAAATAAACGTATTTTTAAACTCTTGGGAGCAAAAGCCGTCAAAATAAAAGGGCTCTTTAGTGTAAAAGAGCAGAAAGTGTACTTGTAAAAGCGTAGTCATTTATAGGGCTCTTCTTTGAATGAACTGAAGAATCCCAGAAGTTGTTAAAGTACCATTTTTAGCCATGGAAATAGTAGAATTCAATTTTGAATTTATAAAGGGTATATAGATTAGAAAAGAACATATACTTTCTGGCTCGAAAGAGAAATCCGAGCTTTTTCGAAGCTGCTATGGCCACAGATAGAATGCGTTTGTGCCGATTAAGATCAATTAGGAATTTAACGCATACAAAGTTAAATACATGACATACAAGTAAATAATATGTATTGGCAGACCTTGCTTTTGAGACAATAAACTGAATTTTGATGCCCTATTTTAATAATAATGGCAGATCCTTTGACAAAGATATCTACATTGCCTGTTAAATTGCCTTATAGTGTTTTTTTCTCCGGTTTGCTAATATTTTTTGAAATTATAAAATCTTCTTTTAAATAGTTTCACCTAAATTTAAACACTAAACAAATTTTAAATTTTATTTATTAAGATGTGTGGGCAATATGCAACAATAAACATTTGAAAAATTTTCCAGCTTCATATGTGTGACCCTTTAATTCATTTTTAATGGAGAGTTTATTTATTTTACAGGGTAAACCAACACGGGCTGAAAGGGACCATATTTGTCTTTTTCTTCATATTAAAAAATGTGAAATGATAATCTTTGATTTTTTTTTCGCAGATCCTAAAAAACACTTAAAAAAGTAATTTGAACAGAAGCAACTTGAAAAACCGATTATTAAAGTGAAGAAAACTAACATTTACAAAACTATGAATAAGGTTTGTTGTGGAAGAGATAATACTGTTTATGCAAAGAAAAATAGAGTTGATCTCAGTACTAAGTACCTTGGATACCACAGCATTAAATTTGTGAATCAATATCCAAGAATTAATAGCCGAAAATCGCAAAAGGAAGTTTGCTGCTGACCGACCTGGTAAGAAATTTTAGGTATGCTAAGAGCAACATTCTGGGAGTGGCTAAAAAACTCAAGGGGCTTGTTTCAATAATGCGAAACAAACAAAAGAAGATTTGCTGCTGTAGATCTTTTGTAATAAAATTCGTACTGTTTGTCATGTATAATTTTGTTTTTTTCCAATTACTTTAAAAATTGAAAATTTATGAATTTTTGAGTACAAAAACAATAGAAGAATAAAAAAAAGGTTTATTTGTATTTCTGGAAAGTAAAAATAAATATTTTAAATTTTAGCGCATATTCTTAGAAATATGGAAAAGAACATACGCTTTCCTTTAGCTACACACTCTAATGCTTATACATTTAAAACTTATTAAAGTGCAATAACGTAAGAAAATCCCGTACTCTTAACAGCTCTATATAATTAACAAAGAGGGTGCAGATAAATTAAATGCGGCATTTAACATTTAACTGGCTAACACTTGAGAAACTCCTGGGCAGCTTGGTCATCCGTAAGACGTGACAATGCAGTGTGACCGAAGCATAAATTAAACTTTAGCCGCACCGCGTCGACCGGGGTGGACAGAGCAGATAAGGACGCGCCATATATCAGGAGATAGGCGGCGGTCCATGCAAATTCGCACTATTCTTCACCCCGTTCTAGCCAACGGTCTTAAACGTTGTGGGGGATACAAGGATCGGCCAATATTCTAAGAGATCATGCTGGAAAGAAATTTGGAAGGAAGAGTCAAGTTAACTAGCGGAGTTAGACAAAGTACTCGGCAGAGCTAAGTAGGAATTGAATTCTTTCGGGGTTAAGTCAAGGAATCGATTCCCTTTTAAGGATCCAAAGGCGGGAATCGATTACTTTTTAAAAAATGCATTCGAGATCCGGATTTGTTATATAATTTTAATATGATCCAGAATCGATTTCTTTTTAAAAGGATCCGATTCGAATTATATTTCTAATTTGAAATCAATCGGTTTTTAAATGCCAAAATATGCAATTTTGAATACGTTATTTCTAATCTTCAAATTTTGACCCAAGATTATTAATTTCTAAATTTTGACCTAGCACCCTTAAAAACCTTAAAATCCTGAATCTGAAGCAAATGGGTTTATAAATGCCAAAATCCGCCATTTTTAATTTTCCATTTTAAATTTACAAATTTTTACCTAATATTCCTAACCAGTATCACATTGATTTTTGGAAATAAAAATTTAGAATTTTAAAACATCTGCCTATTAAAATCTTTAAATAAGAAATACACCTAACTTGTGATTTTTAACCAAAATATGTTGCTTTTAAGGTCCAGAGAAACAACATTTAAATGAAACATTTTTTTCGTAACCTTAGAGTGTGGTATCAAAAAACGGGCATAAATTTTACTTGTATTTGGTCTTAAACGTTTTTGTTGCTCAATCTTCGTAATCTTTTAATATGTTATCATTTACATAACACTGAGGGACTCTTAAATGTGACATTTTATTATTTCTATTCAGGGTTTTTTACAAAAATGGATTTTTTTTGGAAAGTTTTAATATATTTTTATACTCTGCAAGCAAAGAAATTATTAAACGGTACTTGTAAAACTTTCTGCAAAATTACAATGGGATATACGATTTATAAGTTGCTTGAGGTTATTTAAGGAATTACATATAAAAACCTAATGATCGATCGCAAGTTTTGGAATGCATTAAAAAAAATGTTTCATTTAAGGGTGGTTTCATGTTGATCTCAGAAATAATATATTTAAGTTTAAAGAATATTTACCAAAAACTAATTTGGCTAAGACTTACAGCACTTTAAAATAAAATCTTTGACGCTTAATTTATAATCTGGATTATGTGGTATCATTCGTATCGTAGTTACCATTTGTAAGTATAAAAACCGAAGTTAATTCGGATTTGTGATCAGATAAATAGGAATTGATTCCCTGGACTCGATTCCTTTTTTCGTTGAAAATGGAATCTATTCCTCAGACTCGATTCCTTCTCCTTTACGAGGATCCGTAAATCGATTCCTTTTTTAAAGGATCCGTCATAGCTCTGGTATAAAAATCCAGACAATGTTATGGCAATGTAACTTAAAAAAAGTTAGGCTACTACTATAATATGTAGGGCTCGCATATTATAGTATGATGCCGGATTTTTAGATGTTTAACCTATTTTATCTTCCCGTTCCGTCAATGTTGTCCAAACACCGAAACATGCAAATATTGCATTTCAAGGCACCTTTTAGACAACGCGGTAGTGCCACCACGGACATAATTTGAATAACTACTACCCTTGACTAGCCTCATTAACGTCAGGGTAATGTTATCCAGGCGGGACCTACAGATTAACGAGGGTTTTGAACCACAAACAACGGCACATGGTGTTCAGTGGCGGTCACCCATCCTGTTACTAATCGTCTTCGCTTAACATCTCTAATCTTACGGGAAGCGGTGTTACGACACGGCAAAGGCCGCTGTCAAAATAAGGCACTTATTTTATTTGCTAATTTGCAAAATTTGATGCTTTGACTGAAAATTTCCTAGAACTAACCAATTCATAAAACACTGTAAAAGAACATTTTATCTTAGATGGTATTAAATGAATATACAATAATCCTACCTTAAGAGACTACATAAAGTAACAATTAAAATAGTTATAATGGGTAATCCGACGGTTAGAGTGGACGTTGATGATCAATATCGAACATATATCGCATTGGCCATGAAAATATTTTTTGATAGATGTTATTTATAGACCTTGGCAATTGCAATAATGGAGTTTTTTCACCTGCACAACGTGTTAAAGTTATTCAAACTTCGGTACAAATAATCAACCTAAAGAGAGATTTAAAAAGACTGGATCGGTGGAAGGTCGTAAAAAGTATCAGCATACTCGTCCAGCTCGTTCAGATCAAAATATTGCTGCTGTGAGTGAAAGTGTGCTCGAATAACGAAGCACCTTAATCCGTCAATTCCAAGCGTTACCGTAACATATTAAGAGATTTTTGTCGACTAAACTTAATGAAATAAACGCGAATCAACTTTCGTTTCAACAAGACGGAGCAACATCTCACACAGGCCATGAAACAATCGCTTTAGTGAGCTCGAAATTCGATAATCGCATCATTTCCAGAAACTATGATATAAATTGGCTCCCAAGATCCTGTGATCTTTCACCTTTGAAGTTCTTTCTTTTCTGAAGAATCAAGTGTTTACTAAAAGCCCACAATTACTTAAACAATTAAAAAACAACCTTCCAGTTACCAAAATTTTGACCTTCGGATAACTTGCTGTCAACGAAGCCGTGGAGGTCATATGAATAGATAATATTATTTTTCATGTATAATTGCTATATTTCCAACTTCCTGATACAATCAATTTTTCTGGTGTTTCTTATCAGATGTTTTTTTTTTATCAATGGTACAAATCCACGCTAGCCGTCGGATCACATTTTACATCTAAGAGACATTCACAAAAACATTAAAACAAATAGTTATATTGTTTTTTTTTTTCGTTTAAATATATTTATTTGAATTTAAGGAATTTTACTTAATTTAATAAAATTGTGTAATCATTTTGCATATTTATTATGCACAATGTGTGTATTTTTTGCATTCAACCTATGGCACATTTTTTTGCAGTGTAATGGGTTGGCTAAAAAAAGTGCACAAATTGTGTATATTAAATATTCAAAATGATTACACAATTTTATGGAGAATTGGTACACATTTCATTGCAAGAATTCCATATTTTTATTAGTATAATTGCCAAGCTGTGGTACCGGTGGTCAATAGAAGGACCTATGAATAGAACACCGAGTCTGTATTCTAAGACATATTTGCTTTAAACCTAAAAAACCCTACTTTTGATTGTTTTTAAATGTCCCAAAGACATAACATCCTCACACAACACAGCTTTTTCTTTCAAACGATAAAAATTTATTCCCTTCTAACCTGTATTCTCTGTATGTACGTCTGTCAAATTTCTCTTCACAAAAAGTGCCACTTTCACGTATCTTTTAATTTTCCATCTGTCTTATTTCCAAAGTATATGCAAGGTGCCCCGAAGTAAGTGGGCAATATTTCTAAGACCTACAGTACTACCCAAGTTTACATAAACATGCCCCCAAAAATAAACCATAAGGTGGCTAGACCAGCCGAAGAATGAGCCCCAAAGTCAGGTTTTTCAAGGGCGTTATATACTGCTGCCTGGTATATTATGCACTAATTTTCTTGTTTGTAGAATTTTAGTACTTTCAGCATCAAATAATAAAGCCTTTATCATTTCTACACAAAAAAGGAATTGTCGATCTTTGTATTTTGGCCCATTTTCGAGTAGAATAATTTTAAAAATTATCACATTATCCAAATAAATAAACGAAAATTATATTATCATTGGTTGGCTATGGATTGACTTGTATGTAAATGACTCTCCAAATCTTGCCTTTATAAACCATCCATTTGTTTATGTTTTTATACACAGACCGCGTATATCTAGGCGGATAAAATATACTATCCAGTGTAGAGCCAACGAGATTCAGATTTGCATCGGCCGAAACGAGCCGAGATATCATCCGTGTTCTCCACCCCATCCGGCAATATCACTTACACATCCAGGAAGAATTGCAGAGTCGACATTTAGAAATGGCCAGTAAAGGATGATGGGGCATTTCTTTTCTGGAAAACGGGATTAGCCGGATTAGTTTTGAGTAGTTGAGAAAAATCGAATTTGTCCGGCTTAAAAATTATTCCTATGTCCAACAGGAAAATATTTTAATTTAAAGCTAAAGGATATTCTAAGCAGTGCCTCCTAATATTTATCTTAGATGGATTTAAGTTAAATTGTATGATGTTATTTTTAACAGACATCATTTCTAGCTAGAGATGTGAGCCGCGAATATTTCCAAGCGGAGAATGCGAATATTCGCATTTAGATTACTGCCGCAATCTCCATCTTACTGCTGATTTTGTAAGCGATCGCGTATTGTTCTTCTTTTTTAAATTGCGCCTAGTGTATTCACAACTGGTCATTTTGCAACAACAATGATTGAAACGCCATCTGCCTTTGACATCTTTCAATTGGGAGTAGAGTTACTGGGCTGTGGGGGAATTCCATAATTGTTTTATTCTGGTTAAAAAAAATATTTCAAGTTAACCACGTAACATATTTACTTGTGGCACAGCATAACTAACAGGCAGCACGATCTCTAGCTGGTGGCGCCTTTGATATTTTTAAGCACAAAACACGAAAGAAATGCACACGAAACAATTACAATTCAAATAAGTGGAGTAAAATTTGGAAAAAAAGTCGCTTAGTTATCGAGAAAAAAAAACCGGCGTAGAACCAAACCAGACTTAGTGGGATTCTTTAATAAGGTAATCGTGTACACGAAATCACTTTTTACGACATTTTTTAGTGGTCGAGAGCTTTTCTATTTCGAAAAAACCCAAAAAAAAATCGGTTTTCAATAAAACACGTATTTTAACTTCTCCACTGCTATATCTTTAATAATATTCATGCTATCAAGTTAATTTTTTTTTAGATTAAAGTAGACACAATAGCGCTTCAAACAACGTCCCACCTGAAGCTGATATTTTTTTGTTAAATTTTTAAAATAGTACGTAACTCAAAATTCTTATTTTTAGTAGCGTTATTTTAGGCAATCGAGAAAAAAGTTTATTATTGAAAATGTATACATACATGCTGCGTACAAATTGTAGCTAATGTTTAAAAAAAGTTTTTGAAACAAAAATTTTTTAGATTCCTTTTATAGTATTGAGTCAGTGATATTTTTTTAACGGCCAAAGTCATATTTTTGCGCGCTTGGCTTAGCGAGCCGGCCGACTACAAAGATCTTACGGTCCGGTGGAAGTGTAGTAGGTAGTTAAAGTTGTATCAACAGGTTTAAACGCAGATCTAAGGGCTGCTTAAATTGTTTAGAAAAGAAAAAAAAATTAAATATCCAAACATATACACAAATATTAATCATTGTTATTAATTACCCACCTAATTAGTAGGTTTATTAAACTTTTTTTATTGGTTGCTGGTAAAGAAAACCACCCACGGGATTCGTTATTTTTTTGATTATACATTCAAAACTTCATTATTTTTTAAACATTTTTAGCAACAAAAAATTGCGAATGCTTTATGTCTTTTAATTAAATTTGAGAAATATAGTACATACATTAAATATAAACTAGGGCTTCGTTAAACGTCTTTTTTAAACAGGAATATATAATTCTTTTTTTCCATATAAAGAGATGATACAATGCTATTCTTTGACATGTCTGAATGCTGCTTGAATAAGCAATGTTGCCAGACTTTTTGTAATAATTTGTTATTATTGAAGGTTGTTTTTTATATAAAAAACTAACCAGAACTAACAAACAACAAACTATGATCTAGTTCTGGTTAGTTCCGGTGAGGTTTTTCTCGTTAAATTCTATTTTTTTTTTATTATAAATGTGCCGTTCTGGTCGGTCATGATTAGTGCTGGTTAGTTAAAGCGGCTTTTTATTTTCCCTAATTATATTTGTAAATGGCTTGAAATTCAAATATTTTTGATTTAATGAAAATTATCCCTATGGTAAAAAAAGTTTTTTATTATGAATTAATAATATTTCCGTTTAAATTAAACGTCTTGAAGGATGCATGAATTTATTACATGAAATCGTAAATGTTAAAATAAAATTCAAATAATAAATTTTAGAATTTGTATTGCGCTTTTCTTGGTGAAAACCACATCATCCGCTTTTTTTTGCCTTAAATAATAATATTTAAAAAGAATATTTTACATTGCAAATTTAAAAATCGTCCAATTCCGTGGGTGATTTTTTACAGAAAAAGTTTAATGTGTAAGTAGTTATTTAGGCCTTGTAGCATTTTACGTAAATTTTCCATTTCTGCCTTAAAATCTTTAAATGATATTGCAGGAACGAAATTTACACCCCTTTTAAAATTTTATTTTCTTTCACACAAGTACATGTTGGAAATTCAATTTTGGGTTGACATAAAGCCTTGTACTATATAACTACTATAAAGTTTAAATTTTGGACATTTCTTTAGGAAGTAAAAGATTATCAACATCACTACCAATACTCCAAAAGGTGATATTGTCAACGATTTTCGGGAGGTTCGGAAACCGTTTTCCTATTTTTGTGCATTGTATGTTTCTTTCAGGTGAGTGGCTGTAACATAATTTTGTATTTCTCATCAAACCAAATAAATCTTTAACCCTAATTTAGATATCATATTAATTTCGTTTCTATTTCGGCAGCTTTATTCTTTTTTGATGGTACTTTTCTACTACCTAAAAATTATACTATTAAAAAAAAATAAATCCGTAAACATGATTTATAAGGATAAAATTGAAATTCTATTTTGTTTCATAAAAATAAAACTATATAAAGGAAGGGTTTTATTTATTTTCTTTTTTTATTTTTACTATTGTTGCAAAAAAACACATTTTCCTAATATTAAAAATGCATTTAAGTTTAGTTTCACAATAATTTGAAGGAGGCCCACTGTCTGATTGCAAATTATGTAATAGTTTTGGAATCTGTGTAAGATTTACGACAGTCTTTATAATATTTTATTTTCATTTCGCTATTTAAAATAACATTTTTTTTAAAGTCTTTTGCTTGATTGTCCTCCTTTTTTCAGCATTATAGTAATATAACAACCCTATTCAGGTCTTTGTAAAACAGTTTTATCCATCATCAATTTTTTTAAATTTAAATTTCCCTTTTTGTTTTAAAATTCTAAATACATACAGCCACTCTAAATTTCGACAACCACCACTGAATTTATTCTCCACCTATCCGCATGGGGGTTTGGTTGATAATACTTTTTTACGTCTGAAAAAAAAAATCGCTGTTGCCAAACGATACGCCTAGGAAAATTTTTTTTTCAAAAAACTTTTTTTTATTAATTGGTTTTTTCTTCGCTGCATGTTGAAAATATTTTTAAAAATAAAAAAGTTTATCGATTGGTGAAAATTTCAATACAAAAAATATATTTTTAGTTTATCTAATTTTTAAAGGCATGAAAAATTGTGCCCAAACAGTTTATAAGGTTAAAAGCGCTAAGTTTGACTTAAATTTGACACAAAAAATTTTTTGGTATCTTTGATGTTTTAAAGTTATGGCGGTGAAAACGGAAAAAAATATATTTTTTTAATTTAAAAAAATCATTTTTATTAATTTAAAAGGTTCAGACCACAAAAAAAATTTAAAATCGATTTCATGTCCCGGCATATCAAAGGAACCTCTGGTTTGACCTGGCCGCCAAAAAAAACGAACGATAGGCTCACGAAATCACTCCGCTAAATAAAGTTCCCGCAAAAGCGGTTAGCGGCGGAGAAAATAGTATTTTTCGCCAATTCATGAAATCGTGCTGCTTTTTGTTAGTTTTACTGTGATACCACTGTGATACGAAGATGGCGATAGTTTTCTAGGGAAACGTTTTTAACACTTTATTAAATGTTAATTAAATTTTAATGAGTATAGTAGTAAGGTGTTTATTTTTACTTGTACACAAAACGAATTTTGTTTTGTTTGTTTTTTAAAGACATATTGTTACGTTTTCTTGTTTTTAGAGTTGGTCTATAAGCAAAAATTAAAAAAAAAATGCATAAATTACTTTTTGTTTCCTGTGGGTTATTTCTCTAAAATAAAAAGTGTAGGAGCTCTAGTTCGAGCCCTTTTATGTTTGTATCCACTTTCCGTAGTAAAAAAAATAAGTTCGCGAACATTCGCAAACGATCTTAAATTTCCGGAAATTTAAAATCTCCATTTCTAGAAAATAGTAATTTTGGCATATGTTATTGGTGCGCATTATTTTTAGACTGTATTACCACCGTTTTTAAATATTTATCCTTGTTAGGAAAATATTATAAGTATCATATTCTTTTTGGAATAGTCAACGGAGGCTTAAAGTTTATGAACCGCGAGTGTTTTCCTAAGTGACGTAAGAAGCAGTACATAGCCAATAAAAAATAAATAAATAAATAAAATAAAATACTGTGGTGCAGTAGATATACATTTTGTGATATAATATATGACTTGATGATCTTTCGAGAAGAAAGATCTCTGCTGACAGCGGGATTCACAATCTAGATACCCTGGGGATAAAGGAACGGACAAAGGTTGAAGGCTTGGGGCCTCTGTAGCTTAATTGTAAAGAATGCATAAAAGTGGCAATTCGTGTTGCTTTATTGGAAGCTACTACGGGAGGAATTATATTTGCCAATTTCTTACTCCACAAAATGTAAATATATCCTTAAAAGAGCGACATGTCCTTTACCGGTTGTAAAATAAATAAAATAAATGTGACCGTTTAAGTATCAACACAAGAAAAAAGCCAAAAACAAGCAAAAAACTACAGTTCTGCAGTATTAAAATGCTTGATGAGAAAAACTTAATTTAAGCAATTAATCCCCTTATAATAATTTTCAAACTCATGAGTAGTATTATTTTAAAAAAATCGAAAAAGTTGTTTTCTTAAAAGTATAAAGATTGATTTTTGATTGATTTATAAATTAAACTTGATAATAAAGTAAAACTATAACATGGTCTCAAACATCTTAAAAATGTAATACAACTTAATAGTTTCGAATATTTCCTGCCGTTCCAGCCTTTTTTTAAGCCCTGTAAAATATAGTATAAGATATCAATTTTTAACCATCTCTAATCCTCCTTTTGAAGCGATATTCTTTAAAACCAATAGGTCGCTTACTTTTCTTAAGTATAACAAGTATTCAAAACTTGTAATTAAGACAGACAGACAGGATCGTCAAACAAAAAAAAAAAACACGTTTTTCGTAATCTAGCGACCCCAATACAATTTCTCGCGATTACAATCCTTTTTTCATAGCGAGGAAAATAAAAATATTATACCGAACATTATCGTTATAGACCTAACTATATAGTTTTAATAACTTCTATTATCAAATATATTCTAACCAATCTATTTAAGTTATTATTGAAAATGCCCTACAAACTTCACCTATCCTAAAATCGTTGCGGTTCAATAAGGTTAATATCGAAAGTCTTTGTTGCCCAGGCAAGGTATTACACAAGGCAGGCCATCAGTGTCAGATTACCCGGCAAGGACTCCGAACTATTACAAATTCCCAATTTAAACTACCAAATTATATTTTCGGCAAGTTGGTAACCTAATATAGGCCAATAGGCAGGTACAGTCGGGTCAGAAAGTGAGAGTAAGGTAGACGGGAATATTTTGTATGCTGTGTTGTAAAAACCTTTTTGGAAAAGAGTTGTTGGAAAAATAGGTTAAAACCAAAGTCGATATATCTTTCACTAAAATGTCATTTGCCATAATTGTAAATATGTTCTATGGTTTTGTGGCGGATTCATGTTTTAGTATGTTTTCGTTGGAGTACTCGCCTTGAAATTTTAGAAAATGGGACCACTTCGGTTCAGGTCCCGGGGTATAGCGAGCTCAGTCCTATTGTCCCCTATGAACTTGCAGATCGCCTGCAATAAAAAAGATATATTCCCCAAAAAACCAAGAAAACTAATCTTCATTTTGGTGGCAAGTCGGCTACCGTTGTCAAGATCAAATTAAAAGATAAATAAAATGAAAATTTAAACTTAAAATGTATTAAAATCTTTTTTTAAAAATTTAGATATATAATTTTTTTTTCTTTTAATTTCATCTTGAAGATGTCGACTTGCCCAAGGTTTTTCGATGGTTTTCTTGGGTTTTTTTTTTGTTGCAGGCGATCTTCAATTCAGAAATCAATACAGAGCTGAGACCCCGGCGCTATACCCCGGGACCTGGGACTAACCGATCCCAGTTCCAACAATTTCAATAATTCTTCAACGAAACCTCTAAGTCTTTGCCATGGTTTTTTAATTTAAGATTATAATGCACACTTTATTGGGCCGTCTTTAGTGCGGTAGATTGGAAACAAACTTCTTGTAAAAACTTAATGATGGTTAATATTGGTTTGTACGATACAAAATATGTCAAATCACTGACAATCGTGAAAAAACCTCGTTTTTAAGTTTTAGGGAAAAATTACAAAATTTTTTGTCAAATTTCAAAAGAGTCATGGATAAGCCAACTCAATTATATTTTTTAAAATTTAAATTTGTTTTCCGGGTAAAAGTCAAACATTGGATATTGTTTTTTAAATTTTTAAAACTTTAAAAAGATTTAAAATTTTTATATACATATGTTTTTTAACGTATAGTAATCATTTAAATAGTGGAAATTTATAATACATACTTTGTCAGTAATCGTCTTTAAAAAATTATGCTTCCCGAACTTCCAACTTTTCCTTTTGACATTTCTTACGACACGGGTGGCAGATATCAATCCACCCCGGGGTCTAAAAAAAATGCCTTCTCTTATAGATCTTTTCTCTCAGTTGTCTGCAAGGGTTTTAGCAAAATTCATTAACCAGAATCTTAAAGTGTTTGAAAAACACATAATAATACATGACATATGCAGAGAGTATGGATTTCATCACAAAAATTACATTTTATTTGTCTTTTCATTTAAAGCAATCAGTCCCTTTTAAATTTTTTTTCGAATTCCAGTTGCTGCTCTTGACATATTCATGATTTTTGACCAGGTCTTATATACCAAACATTGTTTTTTCCCGTCCAAAAATTCTTTCTAAAAAAAATGTATATGTACATCAGTTATTGTTGATCACTTTTTTGATTTTTCCCCCGTGACTACTGGACGGGGCATCCTGAACTTTGTACTGACTCTGACACCAACTGTATTTCTTCTTCATTCTTTTCCCCCAAGATCAATCTTATCCATAGTTTTGCTAACAATTATTTTTGCTCTATGTTTAATTTTTCCAAACCAGGCTCTAAGCTTGAACTAAAAACAAGCATGATGTCATGCGATCAATATTACAAGTTATTTATAATTACTATATAGCCCCACAAAAAGGTCCAAGGGTTAGAAGACCATATATCCATTTTTATATGTTTTTGGGGTCGTCGAATCCATGGTCGGTTTCTGACATTTTCAGGATCGTTAAAGGCATTTCAGGTCAATTCTGCAAAAATTAATGCAGTAAATTTGAACAGTGTATACCATGACACGATCGCTAAATACGAATCCATGGTCAGTTTGTTATTAATTTTGGTTGCGATTTGACCTTGAAATGACGTACAAAAAAAATTGACGGTCTAAAATGCTTGACCATGGTATCTTTATGTTGTTTGGGGTCAGTTTACATCAGGTCTGACCAAGGGCATTTCAAGGTCAAAATCTCGCAACCAATTTGATGGGGTTAAATTGACCACGGATTCGGATTCGGCGCTCAAAAACATAAAAATACGCCAGTTGACTTTGAACTTTCATTTTTGTGGATCTGTGTTATTGGATTAAAGCGATAATCTTCTTTTCCATTTCAATACCCAACAAACACAATCGTTTATTTGTTCTTCACCAAGCGACCAAGCTCTACAAAAATAGAATGTCATTTCACCTGGTGTGCGTTACTTTCAAAATGAATTGACTATAAACTTATACCCAGATAGCACACTTTTGCTAACAAGCTGCTAAAAATGTTACGGCGCCAGATCAGAAAGCTAAACACACAAAATATATAAACAAGCGCACAAACGCACAAAAAAGATCTTTTTTCTTCGAAGCGATAACAAAGTGCTTGGCTGCGATCGATTTTTGCATTTAAACTAGTGCTTTGTAAAACGTATATAAACGCCCAATTTTACACAATTGTATTTCATAAAATCATTAAATTTCTTAAACGCTTTAGTACTGCTTAATTTTGGCACTGTACGACTTTGAAAGAGATATATGTTTGTTTCAAGCCTCCGCCATATTTTTCTATTTAGGTTTAAATCCTTCATGAAAATTCTGCTTCTGTTTGAAACACTCTGTATGTATAAAAAAAATATATTTCAAAAAAATCTTTCCTTTACTACAACTTTAACCACAAGCATTTTTTTCCTGGAAGGTTAGAGTAAATAAGTTAGAGGGGTCCATTATAGGAGCACCGTCATATGAAAAATAATTTTATCATAGCCCCCTTTTTAACAAAAGTTTAGGTTAGTTAGGTTGGGTTTGGGTTAGTTAAGTTAGTTAGGATGATTTTGTACCGTGGTGTTTTCCTATTTTAGTTGCTGTAAGAAGAAATCCTCTCTCAAAAACGTGATCAAAGAAGTTAAACAAATCACAAAACATTCCTAAGAAATTCGATCGACCGAAAAGGCGGGCGAGAAGAGACCAGAAAATACGGTAATAAGTAATAACGGCCTAAGATCTTCCTTTTGTGATTTCAGTTTTATCTATTTTTCCATTAAATAACATTTTTATAATTAATTATGCGTAGAGAATATCTACCTAGTTTAGCCCATCAAAATATTGCCAAAAGTATTTTTACTCAAAGTTCGGTAAATTAACTTTCACGCGCCGTAAGGTTTCTTGTTCAGGACTTTTACTTTGAAAAATTTGTATGATGCAGTGACATCACGTTTTCTGCTTTCAGTTGAAAATACTTGCAGTCTTATTTTGATAAGCAATATATTCTGTAAGTATATAGAGAGGAAATTCCTTTCTTTCCCTCTTCCTCTCTATTCAGTAACGAGTAATAAAGGTGACAAAACATAAAGGCAGAAAAAAAAAATTTCTTTCCATTGTGTTTAGAATATGGGACGGTTTTCTTGACTATGGGACTGCCCTCGTTTAATTCATGTATTTTTTTCTTTATTAGACCCACAGCAACAAGCAGTGGAGCCAGTTTTGAGGTTGAAGACAAACTTTGAGAATAAAGTCAAATAAGCGATATTGCATCCTATTTTAGAAAATGAGAAGGCTAATATATTAAATTACTTTTTGTATCTACACGCTTATTTCTACAACAATTGCATGTAAGCCACCTAATATATTTTGGTCATTTTACTACTTCGTAACTCTACTACTTCAAAAGCTACTTTAAAGTGTAGGTAGACTTTAACAGTTTTATTGTTATTAGAAAAGTGACATTTTCTACTTTGAAAGGCCCTCTAAAGTCTAAAATTGGCTGAAGCTAGATTTAGTTTTTTGAAGACTTATCCAATAGGCACTAATCATCCCATAGTTACCATCGTGCCGCAATGGTACACCAAATGTCATTTGCTGCCATTATTGGACCAGGATGTAAAAGTGATAAGATCAGAAAATTGCAAACTTCTTTTGGCTTTAGCTTTAATAGTTAGATGCTGGAACATTCAGAGGTGTTACAAATAACTTTCAGGGATTACTATAAACTATAAAAAATTTGGGAACTTCGAAAAATTGTTTACAAATAGATTACAACCAAAATACCCAAATTATATACATTTAAAATGTAGTGGTACGTCATGACTTTTTTGAGTACCTATATAATTTTGAATACTTTAGTAGTCCTGATCCAATTTCTACAACTAAGTATTAAACAATTTTCTGTTATTTTCTTAATAAAGAAAGTTATTGGACTTTGACACACTAATCTTAAGAGAGGTCCATTTTGAGGTCTTTGACGTATATTCAGTGATGTCGTCCTACGCCTTAATTTATTGTTTTTAATTGTTTTATTTACAGTAAAATTACAATATATTAAATATATTAAATTATACTTTGGTGGCTACATGCATTTGTTAAGCAGTTTACTTTAAGTTAGCATTTAGGAGTGCTAAACAGTGACAATTCATAAGCGCTCTAGGCACTTAATTATGCTTTAGAGGCATATGATTGAAGTGCTTTAAAAGCATTAATATAAATTGCTTGTGAATTACTTGCAGAAAGTGCTTAAGAATACTAATTGAAATTTACTTTTTAATATAAATCGTTTTGCTCTTGGAGAGTCTTGAAATGGTTAAGCTTTAATATGTCTTTTTAAGAACTTCAATTAAACAGTGATTCTGGCGCGCTTTGGCTAATTATGCCCTCTCAGATATTACATTCACAACCACAGTAGCTAAGTAAAAATGAGCGGGTTGTCTCTTCTGGCATCCACAAACTTGCTGGATCTAATTGCTATCTCTATGAGGTCTTCTGAACTTCCCTGTTCATTCTTTTATCTTCAGTGTTGAAAATACATTACCATATAAGGTTTTCACCACTAACAAACTATACCACTTTATTGTTATTGTGACTTAGTTTATATTGAACATAACAAAATAAAAAAAATCATATATTTTTTCACTTTCTGTTCTTTGCATGTTTTAAAAAGTTACAGCGCTAAACTGTTTAAGTAATGTGTTTATTGGGATTACTCGCCCTGGGGAATTTTCTAAATGAAATCCTTTCAGTCCTGGTACCGGGGTACAGCAGACTATTTCTCATTCCTTAAGTGCTGGTGTTCCTGAAGAAAAAATAAACAAAAAACCTAAAAAATTCAAGACACCAAATCTACTGCGTTTCGGTGGCAAAGTCGACCACATTGTCAGAAACTCAAAAAGCAAAATGGAAGATAAATAGAATTTTAAGAAAATTTTGTTTAAAAACAAGACTTCTAAAAGCTTTATTATTAATGTTATTATAAAGTTTTAAAGCAAAATTGAATTTAGCCCTTTTTTTGTCATGTCAAACGTCATTATTATAATTAGATAATCTTTCTGGATTTTCTAAATTTTTTAAACATTCTTGAAATTTGGTTTTAATGTCTGTTTTGTTTTCTTTTAATTTCATCTTGACAACGGTGGCTGACTTACCACCGAAACGTAGATTAGTGTTCTAAATTTTTTTTGGGTTTTTTGGGGGTTTTTCCCTTTTTTTCTGTTTCAGGCGATCTCCCAAATTTTAAGGGGGTCAATATTTAAGCAGGCAATTTGCTATCCCCCGAGACCAGGACCAAAAGTGGTTCCTTTTTTTAAAGAAGGAAGGAAAAAGGCGATAATCCTAACAAAAACAACTAAAACATTAATCCGCCAAAAAATTTTTATAGAACATATTTAAAACTTTATTTGTTTCATCCTGTATCAAAAAATACCGTTAAAATATTTGTTTGTAGTAACTAGACTGTGTATCAAAGTGCGTAACCCGAACCCTGGAAATGTGTTCATTTAATATTCAAAATTGTGTTACGGCAAGGTTCGCCCCGGTATCGTTAAAACTTTGTCCGAAACAGAAAATTTTGTAACGTGCACAGTTGGAGAAATTTTAAATCTCAGGGTTAAAAGATTAACATGTACAAAACTTTTTTTTTATTAAAAAAAAAACGACAGTGATAACTGAAAGGGGGAAAAAGTTTTCCCCTTTTAGGTATATTCAAGCGTAATATTAATTTAAACCCTTTTTTTAAGGGTTTTTAAAAAAAAAAATATTAATATAAAATGGGCTACACAGTATATAAGCATAAAAAAAAAAACCTACACTTTTCTCCACAGAATAAAGTTTTTTAAAAAATATATACAAGGTGTCCTAAAATTGATATCTGACATGCTTTGAGAAATAATTCGTAAGGTATAATCAAGATAGATGCATTTTACGGAAGAAACACAAGCGGTAATTTTATATAAAAGTGACCAGGCTATCCAAAGAAATAAACGCATAAAAAATCCAGTAGCGCCCCAAAATATAAAATTCAAATTCTGTAAGGACGCCACTAGTAGAAAGATTAATACATGTTGAACGCAATTTTGAAAAAGGGATCTAAAATGGTATTCCAAAAAATTTTTAGATCAACTTTTTTTTTTATTTGTCACCCTGTAATTAAAAACAAATTTTTTTTTTAAATGGGAGCAGAAATTCCTCGTTTAAATATTACCTATAAAATTTAAAGGGAACCCCCGTATATAAAAAAAAATAATATTATTTTAAGTTTTTCCTTTTAGTTTTTATTTTTTTTTTTTAAAATTCCCTTTTTTTTTTCGTTAACACTCTTAAAATTTTTAAAATTTTAAAATTTATTTTTCACCTTAAGGGGGGGGGAAAGGACGCGGAGACAGTGGGTTTTTTTTTTTTGGGGTTTTCCCAAAAATTTTGTATCATGCGATGTTGTTTTTCCCCCTTTAAGCCTGGAGATAACGTTTTTTTTTATAACTATTTTTTTTTTTTAAAAGACCCTAAATTATACACCATTTTAAAGGTAAGGGGAAAAAAACTATCCCCTGCTGTCGCGGATTTTTTTTAAAATGAGTAGAGTTAAAAAATAGTATCTAAAATAACCGATTTTAGGGTGACTTTCACTTAAGGAAATATTAAAAACTAAATCCCCAAATTTTTAAAAAAAAAAAAATTTAAAAAAAAACCTAGATTTAAGTTTGGCTTTCATTTTTTTTAAAAATTTTTGATAACTTAAACCCTTTTGGGGAAAAAAAATTTTGCCCCGAACGCCAAATTGAATCAAAATTTTTTTGGCGCGAATGGACTATTAAAAAAAAATTGAAAAAAATTTGTAATTTTTGTAATAAAATAATGTTTTTGTAAATATTTTTAAAAAATTTGGGTTTTTTTTTTACATGCATTAGCCTTTTTAAAAAAGGGGTTTTAAAAATGTTTTCCCCCTTTTTTACCAAACCAGTAGCTCCTTTAATAATGGCCATTATCTCGGTACACACCTATTAGTTCATATCATAAAAAAAAACCGATTTTGATAAATCTTTACCTTTCCCTAATTTTAAAATAAATTAAAAACCCCAAAAAAAAAAAGAAAAAAATCCCAAACTTCAAAAATACATACAACATTACATATAAAATTGTGTATATTTGTTTGAAGTCCCAAGAAATTACGATATGTAAATATAC